>VUQH01046439.1:63255-76221 GCA_015106775.1 Etroplus canarensis
ATAGTATTCTTTGGGTTAGTTTAGTATTTGAAACTTTAGCAGTTATTTGTTTTGGCTCAAAATGGCCAGAAAGAATGAACTTTCTTCGGAGAAATTGTGAGCAAACTTAAAATCTCTTACCATGCTGTTAACTACTCCTTTCAGAGAACAGCACAAACTGGCTCTCACAAGGACAGAAAAGGGAGTGGGAGGCCCCGATGCACAATTGTGCAAGAGAGCAAATATCTGAGAGTGTTTAAGACAGAGATGGCTCACAGGTCATCAGGTGGCAGATGTACTAATTAGTACCAGTCACACACCAGTGTCAGCATTAACAGTAAAGAGGCGACTTCAGGACAATGGACTTCATGGCAGAATTACCAAGAAAAGGCCATATCTCAGGCTGGCCAATAAAAAGAAAAGACTGAGATGGGAAAAAGAGCACAGACATTGGACACTGGAACAATAGAAAGAGGTGTTGTGGACAGATAATTTTAAGTTTGAGATCTTCGGATCGAACAAAAGAACATTTGTGAGATGCAGAATAAATGAAAAGATGCAAGAACAGTGCTTAATACCATCAGTCAAGCATGGTGGTGGCAGCATGATGGTCTGGGGGTGCTTTGTAGGTGGTAAAATAGAAAATTTGTATTGAACGGAAGGGACTTTGAGCAAGGAAAGCTATCGCAAGATTTTGCAATGCCATGCCACACCCTGTGGACAGCACTTGATTAGGGCCAGTTTCATCCTACCACAGGATAATGGCCCAAAACACACCTCCAATATGTGTCAGCAATATTTGAAGAGCAGCCAGCCAGAATTCTGACTGTAATGGAGTGGCCAGCACAGTCTCTGGATCTGAACCCTATTCAGCTGTTGTAAGAGCAGCTTGACTATATGGTATGGAAGAAGACTCCATGAAGACAATCCATCTTTTGGGAGATGCTTCAGGAAACATGACGTGAAATCTCATTAGATTTTCTTAAAAAATTGACAGCTAGAATGCCTAAGGTCTGCCAAGCTGTAATTGCTGCAAAAGCTGTTTTTTTATAAAGGTAAAATTTGAAGAACAGTCATAATTTCAATTAAAATCATTATTTCTAACTCTGACAACGAGAGCATGTCTTGTTCATTTGCTATATTTCCTATTCAGACTAATTTCATGTGTATTTTCATAGAAAACAAGAGAGAGATAAGAGGTCAAAGGTCACAGTGCTACATTTAAGGCTTCAAAATGACAGTTGATATCACAGTAGCTATAATGTTCATCTTTTATACAGTACATAGTCCATGGTCTCGACTAAGACAGTTTTCTTTTTTGAAGGATTAATTTTATGTAAAGTAGTACATAAATATGAATGTCAGGAGGTTGCATCAGGAAGGGCATCTGGCACATTTCACACTGCATGCCTTTCCCGATGCATTCTTTCCATTGTGGAAGGAGCTCGTGTCAACCAAATACATATGCTGATTCATCCATTCTGGCAACTCATTAGGGCAATGGTTCTCAAACTTTTTTGGTATACTCCACTTCAAAAGCCAAAAAGAGTTTGCACCCCAAACCTTTATCTCTCATTATTGTTGACCTTTATTTAACCAGGAAGTGAACTCTTGAGATGAAGACTCTCTTTTGTGAAAGTGTCCTGGGCTGAAAGACAGCATTACCCTGGCATATTTTTCAGTGGCAGAAGAAACCAGAGCTGCTGTAGAAAATCTGCACAAGCACAGGGAGAAGATGCAAACTCCACACAGAAGGGCCCTACCTGGGTTTGAACCATGAACCCTCTTGCTGTAAGGCAACAGTGCTAACCACTGAGCTTGCTGCCATTGCAATGCATGCTGCCATTGACAATAAAAAGGGATCCACATTGAATTTTACTTAAAAAAAAGGTGCATATCATTGGCCCAATAGCATCAGCAAACTGCCCTTTGTTTCTTGTTCCTATAAAAATCATACCTATTCATCTTAGTTTCTTAGTTTCACCTCACCTATAGTGGAGTGCAGCCCACTATAGGTGAGGTGAAACTAAGGTTACTTACTATTTGAAACCAGTTAGCTTAGTACAGAGACCGCAAACAGAGACCATAACTAAGCTGGAATTTGCTAAATGTACTTTCCAGCACTTAGATTATTTAAATTGTATATTGTGTTCAGGAGTGATCTTGACAGGTGCTATAAGTGTATTTTGTTATCTGAGAATAGAGGCCATCCATTTGCTCATGTTTCCAGTCAGTTTCTGTATGATGGATGTCATTCCCACTATTTACTACAAACTTGTTGCAGAGATACTGATTTGTAATAAACTAGTGGCAAGAGAACAAATGGGATTAGTTTCTCAAAAAGTTGGACTATTCCTTTATTTATTTATCTTATTTGGTAATTCAAATGTAAACCCTAACTTCATTTACTTTCAACAGACATAACAGGATTTCAGAGGCAAAACATTTCTGTGACAGTAAGCCACATTTCCTGAATCCTACATTTTAAACTGAGAGTTCAGCACTGCAGCGTATGAAAATATAGCCAAGTAGGCAAAACACACACGGAGTGAGAAAACACCTTTACTAATTTGACAATACGTGCAGAGCAATTAGACAAAAATGCTTCAAAGTGAGAAAACACAATGAAATACAGACAGAAATGCTGCCAGGGGACACTAAAAAGTGATGAACATGCTTCGACACATTTGTCCCTGCTGTGGTGAATAATAAAGTTAATGAAGTTGCCTAGTAAACTGTGCTGTTGGAAAATATGCTAAAATGTTAGTTTAAACATTCTGACCACATTTTCCGGATATCAGCTGTTAAGCCTGGTGCATTTCAGGGTCTTGTGGAAGACCAAAATGGACCACAGAACATGCAGTGCCCCTTTCCGCATCTCCTTCTCAATTCATGATACCAACACCACAGCCTGCTACACCAACCCCAGCCAGTTTTCCATTGGTTAGCCCCAAGGCACAGAGGAGCATATCTGTAGCCAACCTTGACGTGCTAAACTAGGACGCTGAAGGGGACAGAAATAGGAGGAGAGGGTAGGAGAGCGGGTGAGTGGGGAGGGGGATGGGGGTGCCTAATGAAAACCTGCTGGAGGAGTGGCAGAAATAAGGAAGTGAGGATGGAGAGCTGAGAGGGTTATGGAAAAGAGGGGGACATTGAAAGGAGCAATGGAGAGGGAAGGGAGTGAAGGTGGCGAGTGTAAGTAAAGGGAGGGAGAGAATAGGGTGGGTTTTTGGTGATTTGTACTCCGGCTGCATATGCGCCTGGTCTCCATCTCCTCCATTCTCTGCTTGAAAACTGGAAAAATCAATACGCCCACAGTCTAGTGTATCCCCACATGAACTGGATCATTAAAAATATATAATCAAACACCCCATCGTCGTTTTTCATCACCATTACCATCATCACATATCTGAACAGTGCACAGATACCAGTATATCACCAACACGGCTGTAACAATTTAATAACCCAATCAATGGCCTTCTAATTATTTCAGTGCCACAGTTAATCGTCCAGTTAAAGCAGTCCTTCAGCCTTGACTCTCACGGAGAATGGCACACGGAGACAGACTGCTTGTTAACAAATGCACACAGCAGAACCGAAGCAGGGCTGTTGTAATAAGAATATCTGACTTCTCACATTCACAACTCAATCCAACTCAGGGTCGCAGTGTTGCCTAGTAACGATGGCACACTACTGACCTTATCTACGTGGTCATAAAAATGTATGAAGAAGCCCCCCCCACACACGCCTTCAACCTTCTCTCCTTCTGCCTTCGTTCAGTCCTTCCTACAACCACACAACAACCTCAGAGCTCTTATCCCCCTCTTTTATGAGTAGAAACCAGCCAGGGGGCAAGCACCCTCTACACTCCCCCTACCCCTGGCAGGGTAGCTCTGCGGTGGGTGTTCTCTGCCCAAGAGCGTCCCTCTCTTTTTATATGGAGAGAGGGGAGCTGGAAAACATGAACACACTTGAGCCTTCACAAAACACAATGCACTTGTGTCTGTGCGCACTACATGCATGCAGAACAAAACAGATACAACACTGGTGGGCGGGTAGTGGGAGGCTGGAAGGATGCAGATTGCATGCTATGAAACTGATAGATAGCTGTAAGAAAAGAGGGACACAGTCAAGCGCAAAGGAGACTGAATACCACACCGCAAGGTGAGTCGGTGCACCAGCCTTCATAATAATATTCTTTCAGAGTGGAATTTCTGTTCAACCTACAGTGAAAGAAAACAAGAGTGTGATACAAGTGTCTAAGAGTGTGAGAAAAAGTGTTTGTATGAACAGAAATACAGGAAGATACCGCTGCGATCAGCACCAAATATAGTTTATTTATAAAAGCAATTTGGTAGTGAGAGATGAGATGTTGCTGATCTCTATCCACTCATGAGCCCTGAGAGCTGGGTTCGGCTCTTCTAATTGGGTATCACCTTGGAGATGCCCATCCTAATGAGGAAACAAACTCCAGGTGTTGCACCTGACATCACCTCTGAAAGTCACACAGGGAGTGTGACACATACTGTATAAACACACATCTGCTCCACCTGTCTCTGCTACAATTAACATTTCCAGGCCAAAATATGTCAAGATTCTCACAGCAAAGTTAAAACAGAGATCTGAAAAGTCCTATTTATGCAGCTCTGGATGTAAATGTTGAAACGCTGAAATTATTATTGTTTTCATCTGTCTCTGTATCAAAATTAAATTTCTACACCCATGTTAATATTTATGCCCATGTCTCACCTGAAAGTGATAGTATCTATGGGTGGATTGGAATGACTGTTTACAGGTTTTATGCCCTATAATTAAATTCCCTTTTAAATTATGGTAAAGTACTGGCAGCTACATTTGTCAGTATAAAACTGGTATTTTGTAGTATACCTAATGCAGTCTAAAATGCTACTGAACAAAATATCAAAATACTATTCTGTATAGACTATAAGCTTTATGGTAAAATTACTGTCAACTGTGTGGCTGTTACTTTAGGCTTCCTGTAATCCCCCTAAAAAGCTGATTACTGTAAAATATGGTGAAGTGTTGTAGATGAGTAACATATAAAACACAGTAACTCATACCAAACAGGTTCCCTAAATGTCCCTGTCCATACTAAATTCATTATATTTTCTTTCTTGAGCTATGACATAATATGAGCTTTTGTCACGATTCCTTTTGTCTTTGCACTGCACAATTATGGGAATGCTGCTTTATTCAGCACTTTAACAAACACCCTGAAGATGAACTCTGGTGGGATGTGATTAATCACTCCTGGAGTCTCAGTCACTGAAGCCCTTTGCCTCTGAAAACTGAACACTATTTTCTCCCAAATCCAGTATAACACCAAAACTAAAATAACTATCACAAGACTGCAAATTAACAGTTCAAACATTTACACTCCTGTGAGGCTTTGCACTCATCTCAAGTCTAGACCCCTAAATAGAAGAAAATGCTGTACTACACAAACCCCATTTCCAGAAAAGTTGGGATATTTTCCAAAATGCAATAAAAAAATCTATATGTTCATTCATGTGAACCTTCATTAAACTGAAAAAAGTATAAAGAATCAATTTTTAATAGTTTTACTGTCCAAACTGCAACAAACTCAACAAAAGTTAGGACAGAGACATGTTTACCATTGTGCTAGATCACTTTTCCTTTTATTACCATTTTTTGATCATTATGGAACTGAGGACACTAATTGTTTTAGTTTTGCCTCACCTCACCTGCTTCCTGTAAGTCTAATTAATGTGGAGTCATTCAACCAGTATTACATAAACATTCTGTCCACGTTTCAATCTTATTTTAACTCTGTCCCAACTTTTATTGAGTGTGTTGCAAGTAAATTCTAAATGTGTGTATTTGCAAAATGCAATGAAGATGGTCAGTAAAACAATTTAAAATATTTTCCTTGTACTTTTGATTGGTTAAATAAAGATAAAATCGCACATCACAGGTGTTTGTTTTATTGCATTTTGGAAAATATCCCAACTTTTCTCAAAATGGCATTTTGTAATATAAGCTTGTATACTATGTATTTGTTAATGTCTCATTCCTCATAGGCACTGGTATTTACAGTATTCAGATGTATTCACAAAGATGGTGCATTACTGTACAAAATTTCCTGTATTTATACAGTGATTTGTTGCTATATATATTTATTAGAATGAATGACTGCAAGAAGCACTTCATTAAAGAGATCCCACTAGAGAATACTACCCTAACAGCATTTCAGTAATGAGGATGTCCACACCCTCCCTCTGCTGTCCTGCTCAGAACTACAGCAACATCTGCTCTGTGGCACCCAGCACATCAGGTGGGATCTGTGGTGTTTGAACAAACACAGAAGGCATATGTATGTGTATGTACGAGTTAGAGCAACTAGGGAGACTGGTGAGGGTATGAGTATTGCCTTGAGGCGTGGAGCATAAGGGTGGCAGGGTTTCTGACACACCGTGGACTGTTTAGACACTAGCCTCTATGACTCATCTACGTGTCACTAATGCTTTTCCTATGAATGAATAAACAGATACAGATACACTGCGGAGAGGCAATGCTATCACCACAGGGGGAAGAGTAAGTGTGAATAGCCTGTGAGACTAGGATGAGACACCCTTAGTCATACTCCCGTCTGTCTGAGGAGTGAGAGTTGGTGTACAGTTACAACTCATTGATCTAAAAAAATGAAATAAATCAAAACCAACTGTCTTTTATATAGTTGGAATCATACACTGTGGTACCAGTGGACGAGCAGTGATATATCCATGCACCTGTTGTCTGGCTCGTCCCTCTCATCTTATCTCGACTCTCCTCATTTGGGCTCCTCTCCTGCAGCAGCAGCAGCAGCTGTGAATATGTACACCTTGTTAGGGGGTTGACAGCTCTGGCAGAAGGAGAGACGGGGAAGTAGCTTGTTATGAAGAACAGGCTAACTATACGTCAATCTGTGCTGTGCAGACAGAAAACAAACACAAAGACATGCAAAAAAATCCCTCTTTATTTCAGTCTAAATTAATTCTTAAGGAAAGCTACATTATATTGATTTAAATATTTGAATGTAGTAAACTAAAAACTAATTGACCCCAGCCATTTTGCTAATAAACAGTACTGTTGATTGGATACCAAAAATGAGATTTGCCTGAGAAACATGTGGACAGCCTGATTATGATGATCTGCCCCACTGTGATCCCCATTTACTGCTCATCCAGCTCAATCATATCGGTGCTGTAATTACACCGCATACAAAATGCTAGCAGATTCAGCAGATCTCTGAGCAGCATTATACACTAACAGTGATTGGGCTGTCTGTGGGCCTGATTATTATAGCCCAGTGTGATGCTTTAATAAAAGAAAAAACAGGATAAAATGAGAGCTGGGGTCACTGAACAAGCAGCAGAGCTTATCTGCCACTTCATAACACAATATTTATTTCAATGATCAACCTAATGTTTGATAAATTTGATCATTCTTTATTATAATGCAGTGTACTGTGAAATCTGGACATGTAATTTTAAATTTACTGGAACAAATCTGGCTGGACAAAATTATGTTTCAGGAATAACAGGCAAAGGTTTGTTAGGCCACTTCTTTCCAGTCTTTGCAGTGTTTGAATTAAACTAAGCTGAACAGCTGCAGGCAGAAGTAGATGTAAGAGTGGTATGTATAAGCACAAGTGTTCAGCTATTCTTTTAACTACTGTGGAGCACTGAAATCATTACAACATCCAGTGTTTATATTGCGGCAGCTGTTGTGGCACTGCTTCATTTCAGCTTTTCAATAAACTTTTCACTCAATCATTTTCATTTACATCAAAATGCATGTCACTTATTAACTCAAAAATGAATTGAAGGTTTATTAATAACTCCAGCTAGTTATTATTTACTGACTTCAACTACTGGTCAGATAAAATTAAACAGACATCTCATTAGACATCTCATATTAGGCTCAGGAAAAGCATGACAACTTGTCAAAAGTATAGCATTTTATAGTCAGTGTCAAAAACATTAATGTTAAGGAAAATCATCATTTGCCACAGCCTTTGTCCGCCCATTTACCTTAAATAATGAAAATATAAAGGCAAATTTAGCACTCAGCATGAAAACATAAATATAGATGTTAGATACACTGGGTTAATACCTGTGTTTAGATCTAGATATTGGTTGTTGAGGCAAAGGAGGAGAGCTCTCATCAGCTGTAATGATCAGAGCTGTGAGGATTAAGTACCGATGTCCCAGTAAAGGAGCTTTGCAATGCCAAATGTAGGACCACTGGCTCCTCTAAGCTGTCTAATTTGCTCATCCACCAGATGCTACAGCTCTCTTAGATTGGATTAAAGGCAGAAGAAGGGTGTGGAGTGCCTTGCTGTGGCCAACAGCAGAACTGCAGGGGGAAGCCGTGCGGCCAGACTAGAAGAGCTGAATCAGATGTTGATAAAATATACTGCCATATATGTGAAAGTCATCAAGGGAAATTTTGTCACATCAGTTTGGATCAACTTCAACAATAAGCCTTTTTTTGATCAAATCAGATCGTTAAGAAATTGACAAAAGTTAGATGCTTTTAAATTAGATTTCCTTGATCTGACTGTTACTAATACAGCGTTAATACATTTAATGACTAGTGTAATAATTGGAGTCCTATAAAGCTCAAATTCTTATACTCAGAAGACTTAATAAAATGAAGTAGAAAGCCACAAAAAGTTGCAACATTCTTGAATCAAAAGATATATAACAAACCACCTGATTTGCAGTGTTTAGGGGGTAGTAGGTTACCAGACAAATGATGCATTAAAGCCTCACCCTGTTTTTAAAGCTCTCTGGGCAAGGAAATATCCCAAGGTCACAGGAAAGAAGAAACAGGAATTGTGCTTAAATGGGTCATTCATAAGACCTACTGCATGACAAGATGGATTTTTGTGGTCACAGTAGTTTCCCACATTATTCAGGTTAATTTAACTATAGTGGTTAACTTCAATGAGAGTGTGAGAAAGGGAAAAGACTTTAACATGTGACACTACTGTGGCCTCATGAGGCATTCAGTGAGACAGTGGTTTTTTGTGTTAGAATCAGGCCGCATGGAGAAGGCCTGTGACACTGATGCTACCTTATCAAGGGGATCTCCTTCCTCTTTTTACCCACAGTCAATCCAGCAAATGAAGGTGTATCAGCTGAAACATGCAACAAAGAATGATTTTTCACTTGAAAAATTAGCTATTGGAAACTTTATGCATACACAAAATGGTGTTCATATTGTAGTGGCCAGTTTTGAAGATCTTGACTGAGTACAGACCAAAAGAAGCATATTGTAAAGTGGTTGCAATGTGTTTAGGATGACTTGCATGCAGTGCAAGACACAAAATCATGTTAGTCATTTCTCATAGGGTTAAAAAATATCAAGAACTGCCTTTTCCAGGTGGTGCATTAAAATGCCAATTACAGCACTTTAGGTTTTATATAGTTTCATAGACATACCTCAAAAAACAAATATTGGATTAAGTAGAAATCATATCTACAGACTAACCTGATCATCCTCATAGATTAAAAACTGTATAAACAAAGAGGAGCAAAGAGCCCATAGAAACATGGCTGGAGCAATGACACAAGAAGGAGACCACCACCAGTCTGAAATACTTTTTAAGAATGCTGCCCATCATGGTGAATATTTGTGGACTTTTTACCATTATTGAATTAGGCAGAAGCTTAAGCTGCTAGGAAGCAAACAAAAAAGAACTATTTCAATAAACTGACAGAATAATGTTTTATTACAGTTAGCTTATAAACAGAAGATTTTAACAAATGTCCCAGGCAAACTCCAAAATATCAAAAATTGTCCATCCATTATAAACATGGCTTATGTCTTTGACTGCCACCTGATCCACAATGCACCTGTGGCTCATCATGCAGATGGTGGGCCACAGATGGGCCAGATCCCATGGATAAAGACCTGATCATCAGGAGCTCGCTGACAAGTACCTCCACCAGGCCTGGCTGAAAGGTGGGACCCCAGTATCCTGCTCCCTGATGAGGTAACTGGGTCACTTGTCTGTGTGGCTCCTCATTCGGGACCCTTTTGCCTTGGGAGGTGCTATCAAGGGTAAGTAACTCTTGGGTTACTCAGGCACTCAACTAATCTTTCACATTAAGGTATATAGAGGGAACAATTTTTTTTTAAAGTTGGTTTGTTATTAAGGAAAATTAAACTTTAGCAAAAGCCATGAGACAAAAGAGAGCAATAAAGGCAACACTAGTTTAACAGCAGCAGTGAAGTGTATGAATGCAAGAACTGATATTAGTGGAGTCCACCACTTTGCATGCTAAAATGAAATGTGTGACATTGCACACTTTTGGAGGCCTATTCCTCAAAGCAGGAATTGGGCCTCATAAGGTAACTTCAGGTTTAGCCCTGGATTTTGAGTGAAAGTTTCACTTTTTACTGTTAAATTAGCATGCTTATCTTGCAAACCAAACTGCTCCTTGCAGTTTTATGTTTGAGTCAATAGGTAGGCATGTAGGAAACCATCTGTAGACCAGTATTCTAGAGTACAGCATCACCATTTGTGGAAGAGTCCACAGATCTCAGTGTGTAGACAATGAAAAGGTCTAGTTTTTAGAGGCACTCGAGCTTGTCTCTTCCTGATCGAAATGAAGATCTTAGTTTCTTGCATCAGCAAGTAACTAAGATCTTAATTTCTTGCATTTTTTTGCCTAATGCTACAATCACTTTGAAAGTAATATCATTTTTTTAAACCTTAACACGGCTATATAATCCTAAAACAGGGCATGTAAGCTTTGTACTTATTGACCTTATAAAAATTTGCAAGTCAGCCAACTTCCACCTCCCCTTCCTTGCCCCCAGACAGTTTAATACCGCTGGGGTTGCAGCTGATGAATACAGCTGAAGCTGTCTTGCAGGCTGTGAGAAAACTCAACATTAAATTAATGAATACAAAATTCGAATTACGGTCAGATCTCCCTGTGTCTTAACGATAGCGCCACAAAAGTTATAAGTGTATTAGCTTACAGAGATATGGCCAGCATTACTTGCTGGGTTTAAAAAGACTTGAATAGCTATAGTACTTTTCTAGTCAAATAATACATTCATGTAGCATTTGTTTAACATCAGGATATCGCTCAAGTATTGTATAGCACTGTTCTCATCACACTCACAGTGCTGCTGTATTCATGCTCACTATTTGATAGGAAAATACTGCATCAACTAATTCAGGTCATAACCACCTTAGGGGTGATTGCTAGGGAATTTTAGGGATTTTAGGGTAAGTGAACCCAGGTAAGTAAAGATGACCTGGGTATAGTCAACATTGTACAGACACAAGTATCAGTGGCTCAGTGGCAAGCACATTTGCCTCACAGCAAGAGAATCCTGGGTTCAAACCCAGACAGGGCCCTTCTGTGTGGGGTTTGCATGTCCTCTTCAAGCCTGTGCAGGTTTTCTTCAGGAGCTCTGGTTTCTCTTGCTATTGAAAAGGATACAAGGGTAATGCTGTCTGTCAGCCTCGGACACTTCTGCAAACTAGATTCTTAATCTCAAGAGTTCACTTCCTCGTTAAAAAATAATAGTAACTGGGTACTAATGCAGAATCACACAAAAGTTGGGCACCAAAACAAAAGGGTTCCTACACACATTCTGTTCAGCTAACTTGTTAAATTAAAGCTAGGTATATAATGCAAAAAAGTTAACTTCTGAATGTTAGAAGATACTTTTAACTACATATCTGTAACTCTAAACCAGCCAAGGTAAAGGTCAGAATTGAGACCACAGACCATAGTCTGGTCCTGGTTAGGAAATTGGTCAGGGAGGAGTCAGGACTGAGGCTGTTTTGACTAACTCTAAATATGGTAGTTCACCTGCAAACTAGGGAGCAATTGAACAGCTTATTTCTTGGGTTAATGTACTTTTGGCTGCTCCCTTGTATTTTCCCCAAGGGGTCACCACAGCGAATTAATCCACATTGGTAATTTGGCAGGGTTTTCTGCCAGATGCCCTTCCTGAGGCAGTCCTCTATGGTGAGAGGGGCTTGTGTCCCCACTTGGAATCAAACCAGGGACCTTTCGCTTTTATGGTGGATGTGTAATCCACTACACTAGAAGGACACATATTTCTTGGTCTCGATATCAATAACAAGCAAAATCTGAGGGCCCTGTTTAACACCATTAACCAGCTCCTCAATCCCCTTCAGTGTGGTTTTCCTGCCACATCTTCTGCTGACTTAGAAAAATTTCTAAATTTCTTTGTTGGTAAGATCAGAGGTATCAGATCAAACTCTGAGCCTGAATCCTATCAACCTGTCCAGGTTTCTCACCCAGTTCTGTTAACTGAACGCAATCCCAATTTCCATGAAAGAGCTTCTAGCTAATGTTTGTCATATGCAGACTTCGTCTTGCCCAACTGATATTATTCCTCCTAAATTTATTAAAGAAGTTCTTCCTGTCATCTCCCCCTGGCTTATCTCCATTATTAATCAGTCCCTATCATCTGGCTGCATACCTGATTACTTTAAAATAGCTTGTATCTTCCCTCTCTTTAAGAAAAACAGCCATAGATACCACTATTATAGATGACTACAGGCACATATCCAAACTTAAATCAGATAGATAGATAGATAGATAGATAGATAGATAGATAGATAGATAGATAGATAGATAGATAGATAGATAGATAGATAGATAGATAGATAGATAGATAGAAACTATGCTACTGTTGGCCGAAGACCAAGGAGGGGGAGAGGGGGAAAGCGTGTTAGGAGGCAGAGAGAGAAGGAAGAGTAGGAGGGTGGAGGTGCGAGTAGGAACTTTAAATGTAGGGACTATGACTGGTAAAGGGAGAGAGCTGGCTGATATGATGGAGAGAAGGAAGGTAGATATATTCTGTGTGCAAGAAACAAGGTGGAGGGGAAGCAAGGCCAGGAACATCGGAGGTGGATTCAAACTGTTCTACTATGGTGTAGGTAAGAAGAGAAATGGAGTAGGG
>VUQH01046441.1:0-12332 GCA_015106775.1 Etroplus canarensis
CTTCTGCAGTCGGACTCCTCTGGTCTCCACCACATCTTCACGGCACCTTGACCCAAAGTATGCGACGCCAAATCCCACGTGTTAACTGACCAAGACCCTTCTTATTCTCTCTGCCACCCCTACACAGCTCCAGCGCCTTTCTGTCTGGCTTACAAGGACGATGTCGCTTGTTGTTTTCAGATAATGGCATTCTTTAACCAGGTGTCTTCTCTTGTCCTGGTCAAACTAGCCTTGCCAAGGCCTGGAACGCTGATAAGGGGCATCGTCCCGTCAGATGTCCTCCTAGTCAGCATGAATCAGCATCTATACCGTCTCTGCCATGTTTTGTTTACCTTTCAGCCAGCACACTCTCTGCCCTGTTTACATTCCAAGCCGGTACAGCCTGCCCTTTCTCTCAACCAGGTCATTTCAAACTTTGGTAATATTAGCTGTTTCAACCTAAATGACACTTTATTCATTCAACTTCAATTATGTGGCTTCAAACATGTATTAAGAAGCAGATATAATGCATATGGGTTATATTTAGTAGCAAAATCATTTCAGTCTTCTGTGTCCCATTATTATAAGCATGATTTCATGTTGTTTTCCTTAAGCTAGGGCCTAAGAATTTCATGTCTCTTGACACCTGTTTCTGTAAACCTGCATTCTGTTTCTCCCCTTAAGAAAGTTATTTCTTTTGTGACAGAACCAGCAATAAATGCTCGCTTTTTGTTCAACTTAACTTGCCTCCTGGAGTCCTGCATTTGGGTCTTTTTACACGCTGAATTATGACGACACCATGGTCAGAGGGGCTTGTATTCCCACCTGGAATCACTCTAGCGACCTTTCACTTGTAAAGCATCAAGAAAGCAGAACATTAACTTTCTTAAGCGATCCTTTTGTCGTATTTTATATTTTGCAAGTCGAAGCAAAACGTTTCCAAAGGTAAATATAATAAGTACGAAACCTGGCAGGATAACACACCATGGCGTTTTAAAGTTTCTTTACCACCTGAATAAAAACAGTGCTGGCAACATATCAGCAGATTGCACCAGTGGGTGACAAGCACAAAGTGTTTTTTTTCTGCTGTTCAAAAAGTAAACTCATAAGTTTGACATCAGGATATGCATACATTTATTCTATAAAAAGGTAATGTATACTTTGGGCAAAATGTCAACATGTCAGAATACCAGCTAGAATTTATATTACTGACCAAACACCCTAACAACCTTTTTTTAGATAAGTAGTCAACCTGTGAGGATGGACAAAATAATGGATAATGGTACATATTGTCCCAAAGTCCCAAACATTTCCAGTAATTAAACAATTCCTCTCTTTCACTGGGACAAAGATACAGAACACTAGAAGAGCTTCAGAGGTGCAAGTTTCCTGAGTCTGAGTGACCCTGGTGAAACACAGAGATGACTCAAAATCTCTGAATGCATTTAAAGATAACCATGAACAGATGATCCCTATCCAAATAAACTCTTTTGAATACACCCAATTCAAAAAGGTATAATACACTCTGTCATTGGCTGAAATAAAATAAATCTATACAGAGCAGGGCCAAAAAATAAAACAAAAATCACACTAGTATTTTGTTGGACTGTCTTTAGCATTGATAAAAGCATACACTTGCCTTGACATCATTTCAGTGAGCTCATGAAATATCAAAACCACACTTATTATAGTTTTGTATTTTCTAATTACTTTTTTAAATTTTCATGTTGAGTTTTACATTTCAGTTCAATTTAGTTTCAATTTAGTTTCCAGAGTGTGTGTTCTTTAGTTTACTTTTTATTGTTGGAAAATGTTTAGTTTTGTTTTAATTTTTATTCATTTCAGTGTTACTTTTAGTTTCCTTGATTAGTATAAAATGGATGCCATTTGTCAGGGAAGACTGAAGATGTTCAGATCAGAAATTACACTATAAACACAATACTTTGTGAAAGCAGATTACTCACAATCATGTAGACATCCTGACTCTCAGTAAACAGATAAACCAAAACCTTGTCAAACAGGCTGTCTGACCAAATTTGGCCAAACTGACAAAGAATAAAACTAAAGGAGATTCCCTGTATATTTTTATTTTATTTTTAGTTAGGTTTGTGAGCTCAAAATAACATTTAGGAAAAATCAAGTTTTTATGGTTATTTCAGTTATCTATTTTTTTTCTCATTTAGTTTTAGTTTGAGGTATAGTTTCAGTTATCTATAATAACCTGGTCAAAACTTGCATATTTTTCCATCCAGAGTTGCTTTTTTTCATTAAGCTGTATTGATGATGGGAGAGTTAAACTGCTGCATAAAGTTTTCTCCAGCACATTATGAAGCTTCTCTGTTGGGTTAAGGTCTGGACTCTGTGGTGGCCAGTCCATTTTAAAATGATGTCTCATGCTCAAGTATTCTTTCACAGTTTGAGCCTGATGAATTCTTGCATTATTATCTTGGGATGTGCCTGAGCCATCAGAGAAAAGAAGATTCCATTCATGGAAAAACCTGATTGTTCCGTATATTCAGGTCTTCAGCTGACCTCAGTTTTGGACACATAACATTGTTTAACCTAGACCTGACAAAAAAAGCAACCCTAGAACATAACAGTGCACCCACAGCCTCGGGGTGCAGTATTATGTTCATGATGGATGCATGATGGGCGCAACACTTCATCTACCGACCTTCTTACTTTCAAACGGCCATCGCTAACCTTTTCTATTATTACAGAGTACAATCTTTTTGCTCTTGAACAAAAAAAGAGCCTTTTTCCCTATTAGCCTCACTGATAAGTGGTTTTCTTAAGGCTTTAAAGCTGTTCTGTTCCAATCTTTTTATGTGTATTGAAATACTCTTACTTTCACATGAGGTCTACTGTTTACTTTTTCCAGTTTTATTTTATCAGTGTCCTTCCTGGTTTCAATATTGTTTAGTACTTTGAGCAATCACTTTAGCTGTTTTCTTTGCTTAATGCAGACCATCTTTTAAACGACCATGGGAGATGTCTTCTGCCATTTCTTTAAGATAATTAAAGCTCCTAACTGAATAAGTAAAGGCTTATATAACCTTTGTCCATCTGAAACATATTTATCACGCCTCTTACCTACGTAAGCAATTTTCTTTTTTAACTTTGTGGCTGTGCAGTGTACATTTTAGTTTTTAAATAAAGCTGCTTTTGTCTCAGATTATGGGATATTTTGAAAATGCAAACCCAAAAACTTCAGAAATCAGCCCATATGTGGTATAGATGTGTCTGTGTGCCAATAGGGAAGTACGGCACGTCTCACAAAAGGACCCGTGCTACTTAGACTGTTACCATGGTAATTCTTCTTCCCACCCTCAACATTTTGTTCAGATTCTGCCAAAGACAAAAAAAAAGAAAAAAACCACACTTGAATTAAAATTTACAAGATCAGAACATTAAATCTGGAGTGACTGAATGATAGTTACATTATCATGAGCTCTGGCTCATACATTGTAAATTGTATACCTGAATTCTACATTCTCTCTCTCTCTCTCTCTCTCTCTCTCTCATTGTGAATTGCTCACTCCTGGCCATGGTTGCATGTCCCTGTCTTTTGAAGCTGAACAATGGGAAGCTGCTCTATTATAACTAAGGCAAGGTTATAGACCAACAACATCAACCTCTAGCAGCTCAATCATGTAGTACATAGCTGACAGCAAGGATGCATCCACACAGACACAAACCCATGTACACAGTCACATGGTACAGAAGAGATCCCTTAAAGGTTATGAATTAACACATACAGACACGCCCCCATACACACACACTTTTTACGGTTGCTTGCTGAAACCCTGTACCACCAAGGGTGACCAATCAGAATGGAGGTCTCTAATCAAATTCCAAGGAGAAGCTATCAAATAGAGTCAGGAAACCAAAGGGAAAAGTTCTTTTTTCTCATTAAAAAAAAAAAAAATCATGCAAGAGTATGTGCCAGAATGTAGCAGAATCATTTTTAAAAGCACCGGGCATAGCAAAAGTCCCCATGAACCAATTTAATGCTTTTTTCACATTTAAGACATTCATTTAAAAAAAAGGAAGGTTTAACATTTGACATTTTCTTTCCTTTATTCAGTATTTTACTTGCATGGATATGCTCTTAAAGTTAACAGCACAGGCAGTTAAGACTGCTTTGCAAGAAAGACAAAGACAAGACAGACAATGGAACTCTATTGTCACGTAGTGCAAAAACACCACAGCACTGAGCTCTTGGCAACAAAGAGAGAAAAAATGTGAGCATGTCAATTGTTATTTTAAACCACACCTGAAATATAACAAAAAATTCAAGCATCTTTCATGTGAAAAACTTCTCTTTAAAAGTGTCTTTGCCCTTAGGCATTACAGAATTATTTTCTTTCTCAACAGGAAAAACTTTACTCTTTATTTCACCCTTGTATACCATTATTCTCACATGAGACTTCTGCATGGCACAAAGATTCAGTTTCATTCAGGAGATCATGAGAGATTCGCTTTATAAAATTCCTTCATGTTCCCAAAAGGAAATGCACAAGAATGGAACAATGTGGCTGCATCAGGAGATTTGAGTGGAAGCTGCATGGAGAGAATGATACTCATGTTACCCAAGGGTATCAGCCATGGAAAAAAGGCTGAAATTGTGAAACCAAAAAAAACAAAAAACAAAAAACAAAACAAAACAAAAAAAACGGTACTTCAGGGCAAAAAAGAGACAAATTTGTTACTTACTCCTGACAAAGCGATGAAAGGTCACTTTTGTTTGTTTACTCAACACAATTCAAAGATGAAGTGGGATAGATAGATTGTCTGACAGACAGTCAAACAGAGGTCTTATCAAAAAAAAGATACAGGAAGTGACTACAGAATGGTGAGAGCAAAATTCAAAATAACCTGAAAGCTAGAAAGATTAAAATGGATATGAAGGAAAAGAGCCATGAAAATATATTTAAAACAGCACAAGATAAAGAACAATTTCAAGTACAATTACAAAATAGATTCTAAACCTTAAAGGAAGAAGAGAAGACTTTGACAAAATTGTGAAAGATACTTTACAACAAGACTGAGGACAGGAAGAACCAGAAACAGAACGAAATAGATAAAACTATTTCAGACATGGAACAAAAACGTCAAAAGTTAAGAAATAAAACAAAAAGAATAAACAAGAATTGATAGAATATGCAGAGGTAAATAAAACTGAACAAACTGAGTGTCATGGTCCCGAGGTACAGAACAGACCCAGATGCTGGAAGCGGTTTAACACAGTTTATTGTTCACAAACAAAAGAGAACTAAGAATGTGCAAGTGGGGGAACTCCAAAGGGGAAGGCTGGGCAGGGGCTCCAAAGCGGCGTGCACAAAAACTAGAGATTTCCAACAAGATCCAGGGTGGGGGTTCCTGGGTGAAGAGAGGGGAGAGCAGAGGTTAGTGTCATCCTGGGACAGAGTATCCAACAGGGGCTGAGGGACCAGGTGAAGGCAGAGATGAACGAGCGGAGCAAAACGAAAGACTGAGAGCTAAGGCTTGAGGCAAAGAACTAGACACTAGCTACGAAACACTAGGACTTGGTTATAGCTGTGGCTTGGTTCAGCGCGACCGGAGAAGCTTACACAGGTTAAGCGACGATCCAGCGTCGGCCTCACGCTCCTCCGCTGGTTAAATGGTGCAGGATGTGATCAGCAGACGGCCAGCAGGTGGGAGGAGGAGGCGTGGCAGGATCGTAACAGCTGAGAGCAAACACAGTTAGTAATCCCCAGCCCAGCCCGACAGAGAGAGAACAGAGAGAGCAAAGAGGGGGAGAACAGAAAGAACCGGGTGGGTCAGCACCAGTGAGGACAGGGGGGACCATGACACTGAGAAGGAAAAGAGCAAGACAAAAAAGAAAGCAAATGATATTGGACATCCTTGAGGAAAGGAAAGACCCCAAGCAGTCCCAAAAGCAGGAACAAAAAAAGAAAATACTGAAAAGTAGAAACAAAAATAACAAACAGAAATGAAATACTGGACATGTGTACAACTTTCTATGAAGAACTATATGACTCTAAAGAGATAATTCCAGAGAACATCCAAAAGTCAAACTCAGATACAGAAGATGTACCCCCAATTATGAGAGAAGAAATAGAAAAGACGTTGAAAGAAATGAAAAAAAGAAACAAAGTATCGGAAATCAACAAAATCACAAGTGACATCATGATACTAGGAGGAGAAACAGTACTTGAGTTTTTGAAAATTATTTCCAAACAAGTTATTTCTACAAGGAAAATTCCTAAAAGCTGGAAAGAGGCCAAAATTATCATTCTTTTTTAAAAAAGGAGACAGAACAGATATAAAAAATTACAGACCAGTAAGCCTCCTAGCACATATCTACAAAATATTTACTAGAATGCTACAAAGAAGAATGGAAAAGATCCTTGACGAGAACCAACCAAGAGAACAGGCTGGATTCAGAAGAGGCTACTCAACAACTGACCGCTTACAACCCATAAACCAAATAATAAAAAAATCAAATGAATTCCAAGTGACATTGTTCATCGGATACATAGACTATGAAAAAGCCTTTGATTCAGTAGAGCATTTCTCAATGTTTGAAGCTCTGAGAAATATAGGAATAAATGAAAACTACATCCAAATATTAGAAGACATTTACACAGACGCCACAGCAAGGATACATCTTGATAATCTTATATCAAAAGAATTAGCAATAAAAAGAGGGGTACGTCAAGGAGATCCAGTATCACCGAGACTATTCACAGCAACCATGGAAGAAGAAATCCAAACTCAATGACAAAGGATTAAACATAAATGGAGAGATATTGGCAAAACTAAGATTTGCAGACGACGTTGCAGTACTAACCAGAAGTTTGGAAGACATTGAACATGAACTACACATCATCAATAAAAATAGCCAGAAGATCGGACTAAAAATACATAAAGGATAAACTAAATTTATGACAAAACAAGAACAAAGAAAGAAATTAATGCTGGAAAAAGAAGAAATCAAACAAGTTAAAAGCTATAAATATCTAGGACAAATTATCACTCCTAAAGAGACATTAAATGAAGGAGTCATATGCAGGATAAGCGCAGCAAAGACAAGTTTTGGGAAAATGAGAGGTATTTTTGCATAAATAAGTGCCTCTAAACTTGAAAAGACAAGTATTCAATCAATGTATATTACCAACCCTAACATATGGATGTCAAACATGGGCATTAATAAAAAGAACAATCGACAGATTAAGGAAAACACAGAGAGCAATGGAAAGAAACACAACTCTAAGAGACAAGATCCCAAACAAAACTATACAGCACCATGAAGAGCTTTAATACAGACTCTTTCCTCTTCAATGAGTTCTCTATGCTTTACCATTTTGAACACGAATGAGGGAATTTTTAAAACTGAACTGACCTTTTCATACCCAAATTTGAGCCAGCTCACTGGACTTCTCTGAAAAGTCAGAAATTATTCGAGCATAACATAAACCCCTAAAACTTTTCTGTTCAGAAATGCAAGTAAATACTTATAATTTGACATCTTAATCAAGAAATAATAACGTGCTTTACTATTTTCTATTTTTTCTGTAAAACAGTAAATTTGAAAATTCATGTATAACAATAATGGTCATATTTTAGCTTTAAAACTATAATTTCAGTTAAAGAACTTCTACATACTGCTGTATTAACCATTAAAGAAACAATTTAAAAAATGATTTTGGTAATTACCAATGCTGTTAATTTTAGGTGTGTAATTTAACTGTGGCATAAACCTTACATTGGGTGATGGTCTAATAAATTTGTTAAGCACTGTATATATACACACACACACACACACACACACACACACACACACACACACACACAAATTTAGTGAAACCTTTGGTGTTTATTACATTTCAAATTTCCTTTATAAACATCGATACACATTTGCCCTGATGCTATTCACACCATTTTGAAAAGAAACAGTGCATTTTGAACATGTTCTTTTTGTCTGTAAAAATGTATGACTGTGTATGTGTCTTGATAAACAGCTGCTTTTGTCTGGAAAGCAAAAAGAACACATTATATAACTCACTTGGATGAGGTCTGGCACACTGTATTGTCAGTAGTGTAAATAGCTAATGACAATATCCTTGTCATCTTGCCATTTGTATTATGCTATGCTTTATTCTGTCCAGTGTCCTTTAGCCATTTTTCCATGTGCACGTCATGTCCTCTTTTCGGGTCATTAACATGAATTACCAAAACGTGTTTTTCAAATCCTTGTTGCAGTTTGGGTAAGCTGCAAAAATCCTGCTGTTTATATCATAAGCACCATCTCTGAGCTCATTTGTCTGCTGTAGCATTGCTTAAGCAACAACACCACCAGGCTGCAACTGTTGCAGCCAAGACTCTTGTACTTGCTAGATTAGTCCCTATGGATACTGGTTTCAGAATTACTGTGTAGCTCACACTACTCCACTTGGCAGTTTCACACTACATATCTCTGTAGTCATTATAATCTCTGTTTCAAGTGTCCAAATTTCCAACAAATATCAGCACTCATTCTCTCTCCACAGCCATTTCATTTCTTCTTTAACAGAGACACAGTTAAAGCACTAAACCAAAATGTCCACTGCTTTCATTTTTATGGCTAATGCCATAGGACTTCACCTCTTTAGGTAAACCCTTATACATTTCTACTGTTTACAGTTGTACTTCTACTACTAAAAATAGTAAAATCAATGTCAATTGCAACTGGAGGTTGGAAAATGAACCTGCCTCATCTTGAGATTAGGTGTTGAGGTACATATTTAGAATCATATAGAGATACCCATGCTGTAAGGAGCTGTTTTGATTACTTGAAGGTAACCAGTGTTGCCGTGTATTCTGTGCAGTTAAAAAAATTTACATAGCAACTAAATGGGTCAGTTGTGGACTCGGCTGTTTGTTGTGTCAAACAGCTTTGCCACTGATGAGTAGCTTAAAGAAGTTTCAAAAACCTCTGGCTTGTGTGTTTTGTTTTGTTTTTCCACCCTTTATGGATCGTACAAATAGAGTGAGCAGGTCTGAAAGGAATGATCTGTAAAAATTCTGAAAATAGCATCAGAGCTTGAAGTGACACCATAATAGTGCTTTGTCTGATAAACAGTCCAACCATTTTTATTTATTTGCTTTCTAATTTATAGAGAATCTTCAGCCAACGCATCATAGTTTCACGGTGAGTACAGAGATTATGTAATGTACTGTTTACAGTTCAAATTGTGTATGCAGAGGGGAAGGTTATGGTGAAAAATGGACTCATAGTACTTTTACTTGTGAAGCAGTGAGTGTTTGTGTTTGCCTCACCTCGTCTGCTTCTGTCTGCCTTAGATAGTTGAGTGAGTATCCCTCTGCCTGATCCAATCAAGCACAAATTGGCAGCCAGAGGGACACTCTGCTGTGAATGGTTATTAGCATTGGACTGGGGATCACGTGTTAGGATGAGGGGAAGCAAGGCCAGAGCTGATCAAATCTAGCACCAGCCCTACCTACACTGGGTCAAATTGCATTGTAAATTATGTAAAAAAAAAGAAAAAAAAAAGGCTTGGATGAGGGAGAATACATTATTTGTGGCTCTGTTGCATATTTTTTGTATGAATGTGTTTTCATTGTGCGTCTGAAATTAAATTCAGTGAAGAAAACTTTAAAAAAGACATTAAGATGTCATGTGTGGCAAGCATATTCATTACCATAAAGTGTGCTACTATGCTTGCAAGAAACCCTTCTTTTAACCTAATGAATAAATTTCATCATCTTGTTGTCAGTCTTTCTGTCAGATTTTTTTTTTTTTTTTGTTCTGCTAAGATCTGTAAATCACTTTAGCTGTTTAACACCATATTCAGGGTTGTTGAACACACTGTACAATGTACTGTTGAGTTTTATGAACAATGTTGAACTTCTCAGAGAAGTCATCTTAATTATAGTCATATTTCAAATGCCAGATTTCCTCTGGTTCTAGCATCTCAAATGTGAAGATTTTCTGCTTTCATGGTCATGAATGACTCAAATAGAATATCTTTTGGATTTTGATGTGTAGGTTGAATAGATGACTTCTCTTCTTAATTCATGAGAAATTTTTATGGGCATTTCTCACAATTTCTGATGTTCTTTTAGACGAAATGACTAATCAAGGAAATGATCAGTGCTTGGAGCCCTAGATAAGTGTATGTGAAGATTTATCTTATTTCCTTGCATATTATATAGACTGTATATTTTAATGGCATTTCCATTTTATAATAAAAGTAAAATACATACACTGGGTGACAGATTTAGAGGAGAATATGTCTTTAATACATGATAGAGTACTAGGCAAAAGTCTTTAGTCACTCCTCTTATTTTTATATTTTGCCTCCAAGGATCCAGAGTAGTTTTGTAATTTTTTTAAGTGGTCTTAAACAATAGTTCTCCAGGCTTTCTGAGGGTCTGCCCAAGTTTTTCTTCGGACATTGACTGTTTTTTTCAGTGCAGTCCTTGTACCTCACCATTTTCAGAGGAATGCGTTTGTTTAGCCACTTAGCACTGACCTATGAATCATTCAAGTATAAAAAAGGCACCTAACACCAGGGATGAACATAACATGTTAAGCTGTGTCTAAACATAACAGACAACTTAGCAAAGAACTCATTTTAAGTTGTATCTTTAGGCACTTTGTTATGAGCATTCTGTTGGAAAAACACATCATTTGTTCCAATTTCTTTGGTTAAATTTATGACAAATGACTAAGATAACGCAACTGTCGTTCTCGCAGGATGATTCCCAAAGTGTTTTTAGCCCAAAACTTGGCATATCTCGGCATGCTGTGCAGTGTGTCCTTAAAAAAAATGAGAAAAATAGACAAGTGGAGGAAGACGCGAAGGAAGGGATAAAAAGGCATCTACAGCAGATGAACAGCATCTGAAAGGCAAGTCCTTAAAAAATAGGGAAAAAAATTCCAGCAAAGACCTAATACAGGACCTGAGAGATGCGTCAAGCCCTTCAGTCGATCCATCTCCTGTTCATTGAAGCCTCATCTGAAATGGTCACCCTACAGGCCTCCTCCGGAATGGTCTCTCACACGCACATGTTTAAGTAAATTTCCAATTTCCTAGCAAAATGTAAAGAAATGAGGGGTTGCTTAAGACTTTTGCATAGTAATGTATGTAAATGGAAAGGAAAGGCATGAAACCAAACTATAAAAACAGCCATTTAAAGAACAACCCTCCACATTTTCCATCTTTCCTATTACTGCCACTCATTCCATCACACTTTCCCTTCTATACACACACAGTAACACACTGTTACAGAGTAGCTAGCACTGGCCGATCATCAGTTAAACTAGTGCACTTGATCAGCAGCACCTGGCTGCTAGTTACCCTCTCGATTCCAGTGCAAGCAGCAGGGCTGCAGTTAATTCTTCAGAGGTCTGCATAGTCTTGTGAAGAATTAACAGTTTGACCATAGCTGGAGCACAAATTGAGCGAAAGGTGAAAATCTGTTCTCTCAAAGATCTTCCCTGCAGAAAATACTGTGGCATACAGTACAGAAAGCTATGACTTGCACTTGGATGATCTGAAATATCTGGAGCAGAAATCACTCCAAAAGAAATGTAAGTTTTAAAGGTTTTATAAGTGCTGTCCTTGATGAAATAATACAAAAAATTCTAATGAATGCAATGTGGTATGTGCACTTTATAGATTAGGTTAGACTTTAAAATATGCTGTACTTCACTGAATCGCTGGAGCTCAGCATAGAGATTTTGACCCAAATTAGCCTTTGATGCTGTTAGGGCAGGGTATCTGGGGTAGAAGTTTGCTCATGCTAACTAAACCCTTTAATAGCCTAAATATAGATGAGCTTGGTGTACTTTCTTTCCACTGGGGGAGCGATATTTTCTTTCCTCATTTCTACTTGTACTAACTGGATACATAATACAAATGTCAAAATCCATAATGAAGAACATGCTCAAAAGGGAATAAACTGTTCTGTATATTGTATAATACCTTTTTACAAAACAGAAGACAGAAATTATCATCTCACATGCAACTGTCTGATCCAGCAGCTTACATTCCTGCCTCTACCAATCAGCTAACAAGCCATTTCGGAGCTGTGATTAGCTTGTTAAGGAGTCAGTTAAGCCCTACTGGTCCTGCTTTGGTTTGGCTTGATGAGCACCTTGACGCCATCCACTCATTGGTTCCATCTCTTTATGGAAGCAGACAGAGTTCATTAAAAGTCTAGTTAAGACTTAATTGAAAGTCACCGGTACTGGCAGCCAGATATTGTAGCTACTCTGTAACAGTGTGTTACTGTGTGTGTATAGAAGGGAAAGTGTGATGGAATGAGTGGCAGTAATAGGAAAGATGGAAAATGTGGAG
>VUQH01046449.1:0-15072 GCA_015106775.1 Etroplus canarensis
AGCTGATTGGTTCTTGCCATAATATGAATTCTAACAGTTGTCAAATAGGGCTGTCAGCCGTGTACCAACCTGACTTCTGCAACACAACTGATGGTCCCAACCCCATTAAGACAAGAAATTCAACAAATGAACCCTGACAAGGCTCACCTGTGACGTGAAAACCATTTCAGGTGACTACCTCATGAAGCTCATGGAGAGAATGGCAAGAGTGAGCAAAGCAGTAATCAAAGGGTGGCTATTTTGAAGAATCTAAAATATAAAACATGTTTTGAGTTATTGAACACTTTTTTCTTCACTACATAATTCCATATGTGTTCATTCATAGTTTTGATGGCTTCAGTGAGAATCTACAATGTAAATAGTCATGAAAATAAAGAAAAACCATTAAATGAGAAGGTGTGTCCAAACTTTTGACTGCTAGTGTATGTTCTGTATACAGTATACGTCCATTTACATCATTGTTCCGCGTATGCCAGCATTTTTAGGGGAATTTGAATGCGTCGGCATAAGCTTGTTAAATCGTCATGCTGTGACAGAGCCCTAAACAAATGTAAATGTAAAATGGTGATGGAGCTAGTCAGTGGAAAGAAAGTGAGGTTTTACACACATGCTGACATGTGCAGCATCCATAGTTACCTTCATAAACACAATGTGCTGCGTGTGACGTCACGTCTCTTATGTGCATGTTGTGTTACTTCTGGGTTGTAAACAGTTCATACCCGAGTCTGATGGCAGATGCATTTAAATTATAATGTGAACGACCACGCAAAAAATTGTATCTGAGCAACAAATTGGAATTGAGCATTAAGACCTGCAGTGTAGCCTAAGTTTGATTACATTCTGACCAATACTGTAGGAGGAGTTGCAATTCTTGTGAAATGTGGACAGAGGGACGGACGGATGCCTTGCACTGGCTTTAGCTCATCGGTTTTTACTGAGCTATAAAAGAGAAACTGAAAATGGAATTTTTATATGTTAACAGTTGAATATTGGCATCACTGGTCTTCCATACTTTTAACCTTTTAACAGTTCCCTATGCAATAATTAAAGCTGATTAAAAAACGACTGATTTATGTGACTTATAAATGTCATCTGAACCTTAATGTTCTTTCTCCTTCACACCTTTAAATGTATCTTCTTTATTGTGTTAAACTTGTTTTTTGTGCCCCATAAAAGCGTCTGGAGTTAACCTCGGGTCATACAGCACGTCGTAAATCAGCGTGGGAACCACTTCAGGTGGAAAAGGAAAACAAGGAATAGAAAGAAAAATAAGGAGTTGTTTTCCAACATGTATCTGTCCTCTGTGTGACGTAACCACCCAAAAGCAGAGGTTTGAGACCACAGCACAAAACATGTCACAGCAGCTGCTGCCACCCTCAGCTGGGTCCAAACAACGTGAGCACAAAGGTTGAAGCCTGCAGCAGAGCAAGCATCAGGAGCTTCTTAATGCACAAAGCACTGAGGGTCTGCAGAAAATCTAAATCATAATCAAAGGAAGGAAACAACTTCTGCTCAAGCGTCTATGAAATTATTTTGATGATCCCATGTTTTCAAGATAAGGTACTTCACTGACTCCATGACCTTTTCTTTCACTGCCACCTTTGCGACCGGCATTACATTTTCAGCTTCTCCAGCAGAAAGAATAATCATCTGCCTGTTGCTGGTCGCTGCCTGTAATGAACACCATACCGAGGTACTTTATCAGGAGATATGAACAAGACCAACTGGATGTGATAGTGATCTGCCGGCAGGAAAAGAGGGGGGCTGTGGTGAAAGCTTTCATCAGCTTCATCAATGCTCCTTCTGTGTCTGTGTGTCTTTCTACAAGTCATGACTGGATGTAACTGTGTCATATCTCCTAGAAACATGAGCGTGGGCTTCATTTGAACAATGAGAGGACTTATTAAACCGAGAGTCCGGGGATCCTAACAAACAGGCAAAACACTGGCAGCAAAAATAAACAAATAATAAAAATGAATGTTAGGTGACCTTTCAGTAAATATATAATTTCTATGATTTCAAAAGTGAATGTTCCAGCAGCAGCATCCAGTGACAGAGGGTGTTTTACCTTAAGAGGTGGGAAATGACATTTCTCCTAATAATGGTTTGAGGGCGAAGGTTTGGTTGAACATTACAAGTAAAGCAGTTTTGCGTGTGTGTGTGTGTGTGTGTGTAGGTGTGTGTGTGTGTGTGTGTGTGTGTGTGAGCTGACCTCCACAGCGTGTGCATACTGTTCCAGTTTGTCATCAATCTTGGACATGAGGAGGAGAGGCTGCGTCTTCTTAAAGCTGTTGCTGAGACACACAAAACACAACAAGAAATTACAACTACTCAAAGCCGGAGACACAGAGTCTGGGTCGCATCGGTCTAATGCATGTCAGTGGAATTATGAGGGAACTTCAGTTGCCGACTTTACAACTTGATTTCTACCTTAAATTACAAATTAAACCATTTGCAATTTGCAGAACCGACTAAACACATGTTCAGCTTCATGATGTCTAGAGCAAAGCAGTCCAGCTGTGGGTCTCACTGTAACAGCGTCTGATGAAAACCAACATATTGCATAAAAAGAGTCGTGCTCATAATATCCCAGGGGAAAAACATTTTAATTGTGCTTTATGTGTGCGTCTGTACACATCTTCCTGTTAAAAGGGAGTTCTTCCTCCCCACAGTCACCAAGTGCTGCCCATAGGGATGGTCTGATTGTTGGGGTTTTCTCTTTAATACTGCACAGTCTGTACCTTACATACCATGACTTTTGTTGTGAACTGGTGCTTTATAAATAAAATTGAATTGAATAAAACTGAATCAAATTGAATATGATTACAGACTCTCACTCACTCTTTACACTGTCACATTTATTCAGCTTTAAATACAAAAAGCCAACAGAAAAATTAAACCTAAAATTATAGACAATTTCTAAAAAGTGAAAATCTAATCTTGTGACAGCCCGAAATCCAGCCTAAAGCTTTATAGCAGCAGGATTTTATTAAAGTGACATATTTAAATGCTACTAATTACAGTCATGATAAAAACATATTTTTTTAACATATCAGGCGCAGTTAAAAATCATCTGGTCCTCAGCAAGTTTTAAAATGAAATACCTAAAACTTGGCCTCTGCGACCTTGACCTTTGACCCCACAGTGTTATCAGATGTTCTACCCATCAAAGGTATTAACCACACAAAGTCTGGAAAAGCAGCAAACAAGTCCTCTCCTGTTGGGGTAAAGTTTGTAATGGACAGACAGACAAATGCATGAACCTTCACTGGCAAGGATCCAGGAGTCCAGTCAGCTCCTGGGGTGGCAACAATGTTTTAATTGATGACCCCTTGTGAACTTGGCCTTCGACCTCATTATCTCAAAAAATGTTCTCAGTTCTTCAACCCATCCTAGTGATCACCCATACAAGTACTGGCAAGGACTCATCACACTACTCATAAGTATACAAACTGTATCTAGGCTCCAGCAGCTCAGTAAGCTCTGACATGACCATGTGTGGCCTTGACCTTTCACTCCTTAATTTCATATTATCAGGTCTTCTACGCAGAATTAGGCACACAAGTCAGCTCCCGTAGTGGTAAGAGCTGCATGGATGAACAAACGGACAACCTGAAAGCTCAATGCCTCCACAAAGAGGCGTAATAAAGACTGAAATACAACCTCAGGTAAACAACGACTCGTGGCGTTTTACAATCTGTCCATATTTACTGAACAAAAACTAAGCCAAAAAAGGAAGCAGTTATGTGACACATAAAGTCCACCCTCATTGCTTCCATAGGGTAAGTAGCAGCCAGGTGCTGTCAATCAAATGCAGTAACTGATCATCATTTTTAATCATATCCTGACACATCTGTGTACTTGCTTTTTCATGCGACTTTAAGACATTAGATTAAAATTTTTCTGTAACATTAAATCAGAACTGTCGGCTCTCAGGTTCACCTGATGACTGATGGATCTACAAAACAAAGTTTATCCTCTATATCCTCCCAGTTTTCTATCTTTCATACTTCTAACCCAGAAAAGCTGGCTCAAACTCATGTGGACTCTGGGACCTGACTCAAACCTGGGTTTGTGATTGATGGTATTAAAGTCTGTCTGAAATGTTTTGTCTCGCAGTCTTTGTAGCTCCGTCCAGAAACACCACGTCCTCCTCCCTTGGTTTTTAGCTTTACAGCTTCCAATATGATGTCATTCCTGCACAGTGAGGGAGGAAACCTCATGTGTCATCTCATCTCAATCTTTCTCTTCAACAGGTCTGAAGTGCTGCCGTGGGGCCACGCCTACTTTTAAAAGGAAGTTTACACCTGATGATGTCATAACTGATAGAGGGAAACAGCAGCTGAGATGACATCACAGCCTGCTGCTGGAGGTTCACAGCTGGAACGCTTGACTTAGTTTTACTGTCAGCAGTAAAGTTTGACGAGGAAAAGTCTCCACCTGTCAGGTATCTGTTTTGCCACAGTCTAGTGGTTCTTCTGTCTTTGTCCTGACTGTACTCTACACTGTTTACTGTGTCAGCATTTCAAAGTTCCACCAAGTTCTGTGTGGCTGCTGTGCAGATGATAATGCTGTAGGAGTCAAAGATCCTGCTGCCTGATGCCATCATGTTCCTGATGCATTTTTTAAAAAATATAAGCATCTTCACAAAGACTTTCCTCCTGCTGAGAGCTTCTCAGAGCTGATAATTTCCTGCTGCAGACTGCCTGGAGGCGCCATACCTCACCAACCACCAGAGAAAACACAGACGCCTGCATCTGGACAGAGTTAAGCAGAGCCATAAATCATGGCTTACGGGGGCAATGCAGTGAGAGAGGTGGAGAGGTCACCCCCCAACCTGCTTCATCAGTGTTTATCTTCAGACAGTGGAGAGTTAACCAGAGGCAATGAAACTGAGAAAGGAAGGAGGTGAGAGTTCACTACTGTTGAAAGGATTAGCTACTTCTTTAACTTTCCAGATGCCTCCTAGATTCAAGCCTGCACTCCTTAACTTTTCCTCCAAATCCCAACAGCCCTTAAAGATACCAAACACCATGCCTCTCCACATTCAAGCCCTGGGATAAAGCTCTGCTGACATCTTAGGAACATTCTGCACTATTTTTAGGCCAGAAATCAAACTGTGTGAAATTCAAGGCACTTTTCTACATAAAGGTCCAGGTTCCTGAGTTTTATCCTTTCATTAAAGCAGCTCTCAGATGACACTCAGGTGGATTTAATTGACCCGACAGAAGCTTCTAAATCAACCTGCAGCTGTTGACCACCTGGTAGAAATATGGCTGTGCTTCAGGTTTCCAGCAGAACATTGCTGAGTAAACAGCATCGTGATAGTGGGAAGTATCAGAAGCTTTTCAGAGTCAGGTCATGGCTGAACTGAAGCTTTCTAAGAGGGCTGTGCAGAGGAACCCTAAAACACTGATGGAATCCAAATCAGTGGTAACAAAAGCGTCTTCATCACAGACACAGACTTCACCTAAACAACAACTTCACTCAGCGAAGTCAGAAAAAACTAAACTGCTTCTCAGAAGGTGAGCAAGTCCTATTTACTAATGAACCCCAAGTGGGAAAGTCTCCAGGGTTAAAAAGAGAAGCCAGTGCAAAAGTGTAAAAATGCAGTTCCATGATTGGCCACCCTCTTTATAACAGCTGTAAGGAGGGTGCTTTTCATTTTTTTCTCTTTTATAACTTAACCATTTATAAAGTGCCAATAAAAGCTGCCATGTGTATGTTTTTGGTGCCTTTCAGAGCATTTTAACCTCTATACATCCACCAGGCTGCTGAAGAACCAATTAGGGGTTGGGTTAGTCAGTTTGCTTTTAGCCTCATCTAAGCAATCACAGTATCAGAAATTAGAAGATGGTACCTTTCAAACCAAGACTTTTACATGCACTTTGACCTTCCAAGTTTCCATTGTTTATCTTAAATAGGCAAGAATTCCACAGGAAGGGGAAGAAGTGTCAGTACTCTCACTGCTACATGAAGCATCAGTGCTCACAGGCCACCTCTTCTGCTGAAATATTGAGGGACATTGTTCCTTCTGATGAACCGATGCTTCTGTAAAGCTGATCAGGATATTGATCAAGATACTCACCTTTTCTTGAGCGAGCGGTTCAGGGACTCCGTCCTCTCTGTGATCTGAAACAGAAGAAGTCTTAGGGTCATATTTTTATTTATTTATTTAGGATGAACGAAGGAAGTTTTCCTCTGTGTCACTGCGTCAGTTCACAAACGTATGGATTAAAGTTCAGCTCTGCATTTGGCCTCAGGCCTCCATGACTGCTCTTCCCTAAACTGCATGAGTCATCAGAGCAGCAGAGGATGATGGAACCATTAGGCTTGTTTCCACACGTTTCTTAAGGTGACAAATGTTTGTTGGATTTTAACTCCAACTGTTATTGCATTACATAACCCTCAGGATAAAGACCTGAAATGAAGCGAGAAAATATGCTTTGGGTTTTGCTGTGAACCTAACTTCATAACCTTAAGTTCACTTTAGATAATCACTGAACGAGAGTGATCAATCTGTATAAATTTGTATTGATTTGCAGTGATCCTTTCATTTAAGAGGACGAGAGGACCCAAAACTATTCCCATGGAATAACAGGGCCCCTTTATCTCTTCACCATAGGTAAAGGGTTATTTTTTATTGAATTCATCACTTACCTGAATATTTATCTTTAATGCATGTAATAAAAACATGGCCAACTGTCCAAGGTGACTGAATATAAACTGGCTCCCTCACATTGGACATATGTCAGTGAGGCTTCATTTCAGTGTTTTTTAATTTTCTCTCAGAGGGTTGATTTTTAGGACAGGAGCAGTGTTTTCTCCAGGCTCAGAGGTCAAACAACAAGGAACACACACACACACACACACACACACACACACACACACACACACACACACACACACTCGAGCCTCAGAGTAAAGCCTCTGAACGTTAATATTGACTTTGTAGCTGAGCGACAGTCAGAAGGAATGTATCACACTTCTACAGGCAGACAATCAAAAGATTTCATAACTGTATAGCTACAAAGGTTTCTGTGAGCATCTGTTTGTTTAGAATCAAATAGAGAATTACATTGCATAATTTCTTCTGACAAAAAGCCACAAAATGTCTGTGCAACATGCAACAAAATGCATCAAATAATGGCATGAATGAGAAAGTGGAGACAGCAAACTGAAAAGATCCACAGCCGAAGCACTGTAGGCCTTTCCCTGTAGAGAAGGTCACTTTTTGCTGTTTTCTAATTTGAAGATTGGCCAGATGTACCAATTAAGGAGCCCACAGACAAAGAAAAAGGTGCTGTGGACCCCCACAGACCCCTCTCACATACCACCTTCTCAAATGAATCCTACTGGCTCCAAGTTCCCATTAAATCCTGCGATCAGAGACCTCGTCAGGGTTTTTTTCGTTTGTTATTTGATGATATATAACTTTTTTTATCAAATGTGCTACACATGCTCTTAAAACTACATTTGACACATTTGCTAAGTTATGATGTATCGACATGTTTCTAAACCTCGATGCTCGTAGATGTAAAGTGTTGCTGTTATAAGTCAACTGCTCTTTGGAAAGAGCAGAGAAGCTGATCAAAACGTTAATTTTATTAGCATTTTTTATGTGTAGCACAGCTTTCATCTGAGCTTATGAAGCTTATGTTGTACAAATGATGTGCTGGGCATTTCTTCTCCACCCACCTCTTTTCACTCCCCATCATTTATTAGTTACTGCTGCATGTCATTAAATGTTGTCTCCCATAGCGTGTGTGTCTCTCTGTTCTTCTTTCTGTCTTCTCTCTCCCCTCACCCCCAACCGGTCGAGACAGATGGCTGCCCCTCCCTGAGTCTGGAGCTTCCAGAGGTTTCTTCCTGTTAAAAGGGAGTTCTTCCTTCCCACAGTCACCAAGTGCTGCTCATAGAGGATGGTCTGATTGTTGGGATTTTCTCTCTAATCCTGTGGGATCTTTACCTTACAGTGAGAAGCAGCTGGAGAAGGATTTTGTCGTGAATTGGTGCTTTATAAATAAAACTGAACTGAACTGATGCAAAGCTGCAGACTGAAAAATTAGAGTTCAGAAACTTGAACTGAATTGAAATAACTAACAGCACAGCTCTAGCTTGTGGTAAGTCGCAGATAACCATTTTTAACGTTTCAGAAATGAATCACTGTCGGCCAAGATATCGGTGCTGACATTTAGCTCAGGTTAAGAAGAAGGAGCAGTGTACTAATGCCTAACCTCAGGCTGAGGATCGGCTCATCTCAGATGTTCTCTTGGCTGCTGTTTGGCATGTTTTTGGATTTTCCCCACTTTTAATCACCCTCATCTCCCTAAAACTCCTCAGATATATAGCTCCAGTTCTGAAATGCCTGAGCCAGAACATGATATATAATTTTTAAGCTTACTGTTAGTTTCACATAACCTTGCAAATCCCATTTTTCTGGGATGCATGGATGGTATTGTTGATTGCAATTGTAAAAAAAGAGAGATGTAGCCATTGTGATGTCGCCCACTTGTTCCTGAAGCCCTGTTGTGACCTGGCTAACAAAGTTGACAAGCAGATAAATACAGAATATCAAGCTTAGCTGGTATTGTACTTTAGTGTGCCATACTTCACACAACTTTAAATCAGAATCAGTGGAGAAGATGAGTGTAGGGATCTTTGGGCTCTTCAGGCACTTGTTTTTTTCTGCTTGTCCTTAAACACCCAGTTCATTTGAATCTAAAAATGTTCACTTGAACTGAAGAAATTAAAAGGTGCCAAAACAAGACATGCCAACATGCATGCAGTGTCATGTACATGGACTATCCATTGAATGTCCATTCAGCTTTTCACTTTCCATCAAACATTCAACTACGGAGCCCCAAAGTCCCAAAAATGTAAGGGTTTTAAAATTTTTACACAAATGATTTTTAAAAATGTCTTTCTGGACTGAAGGGGCTCCGTAAAAGATCACAAAATGCACAAAGCTGTGTATGGTGGACATTTCATTAAGCTGACACAATGAAACGTTTAGAGTGGCAGTGAGAACTGGGACGGCGTAACGTGCTTTTCCTGGTGCAGCCACGACAAACTGGCTTTTCAAGCACACACAGGTACACACACATGCAACTTACAAGCTGCGATTCAACCCATCGGCTGTGAAGGCAACACACAGTTATTGGTCACTGAGTTTCTCTCCATGTTTATCATCCAACACAAGTCAATCAGTAAGCTGTGTTCTGTTAAATCAACTTAATGGATCACCAAACGGAAGGACAGATTACCCAAAAACAATCACATTTGTCTTTTTCAAAGTTCTCTACACATAGTTTTGGTGTGATCCCAAATTATCAGCAATAGTTCAACAAAACAATTAAATTCTGACAGCATTCACAGCTGTACCTGTAGTTGCTTCATTCATTAATAAGTTGGTGTCTAAAGTGAACATTTTATGGTTTTCCTTATTTTCCGTCATATATATACATATAAAGTCATGAAGAAAAAAGAACACCCTCTTTCAGTTCTAAGGTTTTATGTCCCAATCCTCTAGCCCTTTCAGTTTCTAAAATGATGTAACTTCAGGTGTGAAATAACAGACAACAGATTCCACCATGTTATTTATCTAACAAACAAACAAGAAGCAATGTGTGAAAAACTGAGTGCACCCAGTGGTTCAATAGCTTGAAGTAACTTTATCATCTCTCTGATTGGTGGCTCACTCTTCTTTACAGGATTGCTTCAGTTGATTGAGGTTTGCAGACATTTGTTTATGCACTGCTCTCTTAAGGGTTGAGGTCTGGACTTTGACTGGGCCACTGCAACACTTTGGTTCTTTTATAGATTTGCTGCTGTGCTTTCTTGGTCATTGCCATGCTACATGACCCGCTCATTTAGCTGTTGAACAGATGACCACATATTTGACTCTAGAATATTTTGGTGCTGTGGATAATGGCCAGACATCTCCACTTTAGCCTCAGCTGTCCAGAGGATACTGTTCAAGAACTCTTGTGGTTTGTTTAGATTCAACTTTGCAAACCTAAGACATGCTACCACGTCTTTTCTTAGAGAGAAGAACAACTCCAGACAAGACAGGACTTTGTTCAGTCTTTTTGTAAATGGACTATCATGAACTTTATGAATTAACATGTAACTGAGGCATGTAGAGTCTGAGCTGTAGCTCTGTTTTTCATTTTTTCTGAGCATTGCACAGTCTGACCTCGGGGCGAATTGATTGGGATGTGGGAAGACTGGCAACCATCTTAAATGTGTTCCACTTATGAATAATTTTTCTTATTGTAGAATGATGGACTTTGTTTGGAAATGGCCTTATAACCCCTCCCAGATTGATGGATAGCAACAATTGCTACTCTAAGTTAATTGCTGATGTCTTTCCCCTTTGACATTGTGTTAACACACACCAGACCAGTAAACTACCAAAACTTGTGCTTTCATAGCGGTACTCACACCGACTGATGATCCATTATTCAGTGCATTTGATTAATAGCATCTGGCTGCTACTTAACCTCTTGAAAGCAGTCGTGGTGGACTTAATTTTTAAAGTTATTTACCTAACTTTAAGACCTGCTATGGACCAAAAGATTATTATTATTTCCTGACTTCAGTAATTAAAGTGGGTGTACTTTATTTACACGTGACTGTATGTACAAGTAAGTTGTTAGCCTATAGCTCAGCCTTCAGACGGCTCTACAAACTCCATTTGCAATGCCTTTTTCGACTGTTGGATCTGAATGATGTCAGAGAGGGTGGATATCCCTAATATGGTCATCTTAGGTGCACAGCCCTGCCCACTGAAGCCTCATCCACCCGTTTTTCAAATCTTCTGTTTGAGTTTGATTTGTGTTTGCAAGCTATAATTTCTTTACAAAAGAATACAGCCAGCTATTGATACTGTATCTTTTCATGACAGATAACAGCAAACACACAGCAGAAAAGCAACAATTTGGCTATTTAACACTTGCACGTAATAAGAGCTTTAGGCGTTGAACTCAGTCAGTTAGGTTATATTAAAGTCAGCAAGACTGAAAGACTCAAAAAAGACTATAATTTAGTCATCAGTTAGATCATCTTTTTTTCACCTTGTGTGTGGGAACCTTGGGACTGAAGGGACTGAACATTTCGTCCTCCTCAGTGCTGGACATACTCAGGCTCTTCATCCTCTCTGCTGCCTCCATCCTCCTCCTCTCGATGTCTTCCTTCATGCGTCTTCTCTCCTCCTGGGAGTCAAATCACAAACATTCTTCAACTCCACATCTTTCCATCAACCACATAGATGTAGTAGTTTTTAATGCTAGATACTAAGAAACAACAATCAAAAGGACACACGTCTGTTTTACTCCTAATGCTGAAGAAGTTATTTAGGCAGCAAGAGGGAACAGTAGCTCCACAGCAAACTAGAAACACCTCCTATAACTTGTGACAGGTTATGATGTTATAAGACTGTTTTGGTTAACATGCTAACACCCATTTCAGACATTCAGCGTGCATGGAGAAATGTTTCATTTGTGTGAGTCCAGTATCTCCTGTACTTTTAACTCTTGTTTGGTCTCCACCAGGTCCTAAGAGAAATATCAAACTCTAACTGTGAGATGCTCTAACTGTGCCTGTTTTAAAACCTCAAGTAAAAAAGCTGAAAAGCATCTGCTTTGGGAATCTTTAAAGCTCAGGAATTTTAAGATTCCATGTTTTACGTAAGACTCCAAAAAGCAAACCTACAGGTTCATTGTTCATTTCTGGCTTGAACTGCTGGGAGAGGGTTTTGTTGGATTTGAATGAGCTGTTCAGTGAGTGTATCTTTAACAGTTTGGCTCACAAACCCTTTACTAGTTTAACTGTAAAAGCTTTTTAAAAAACAATATCAAGTTTCTGTTACATTTTACCCAAAATAAACATGTTTTACTTGAAGCTGACGGTAATTTCCTGAATTCCTAAATCCCCTCCTGCAGTTATGTAAATATCCATATGTGTCTAGTATTTCAGATACTGAGCTTTTATTGAGTCATGGTCACCTCCTCTTTGGCCAGCCGTTGCTGTTCCTCCTCCTCCCTGCGACGCTCCTCTTCCTCCCGGACCCGGCGTCTTTCCTCCCTCCTCCTCTTCAGCTCCTCCAGCTCTTGCTCAGCTTCAGTCTGTCGATGTTTCAGCTGCTCCAGCTCCTGGCTCTCCTTCTCCTGAAGGTTCCGTCGGATCTTCTCTAGACGTTGCTCCGTCTCCAGGATGGCTTCTGCCTCCTCTGGCTCCACAGCTCTACTACACACATCACATACATTGTGTATTATATATGTACTTTAAGCACTGTGAGAGGGGCACTTGCAGTGTCACTGTATGTCGTATACAGTGACAATAAAGGATTCTATTCTATTCTATTTCTCATATAAAACGCTTTGATTAGATCCAGGCACTGGACCTAAAACAAGGTCCACATTCTTTTGTCCGAAGTCCTTAAAGTTGTTTTGGTATTCTGGAAAACTGACATTAAGTATTTGCATTTTGTTGTCTTATCTTGCCACATTACTGATGATTTACTGCTGGATTATCTTTTAAAGTTAACTTAACAAAGGTACTTATTCATTGAGAAAACAAATAGGCTTGTTACACACCTGTTGGATTTCTTTGCCTTGTTGATGTATGACATCACTTCCTCATTGGCTGCGTTGCCATTGGAGTTGCTGTGTTTTGGCTCTTGGTGAAGAAAAACCTTTGATGTGTAGGAGACTTTGACTTCTGTCTTTCTCTCCACCTGTTCATGAAAGGTTGGACAAAATAAATGTTTTTAATACATGTAATGTCATTTTTTGTCAGCTATCTAAGAAACCTGTCATCTGTATATTAACATTTTTGACTTTATTCCATGGCCCGTTTTTATTTTTATTTTTTTACTTAGACTTGAAAGACTTGAGACTTTTCTTGAATGTTTTCAGATACCCTGAAGTTTTGCTCTTCTTTCAGATGATGTAAAATACTTTTGAAGCCTGGAGGTTTTGATTCAACACACGTCTTTCATGATTTGAGACTACTCAGCATGCTTCAACTTGACTTTATACTTAGACCCTCTCAGATAAATCTAATTTGACTTCCCCTCTGTGAATCACCACATTATTGTGGGGGAGGGAGTGGTGTGCTGGTGTGTTCCCAGAAGTTATGCTGTCCAGGGTAATTTATCCTTGATAGTGTCTCCCAAGGCAGTGGTCCTGAGTGAGGGGCAAGGCTAAGTGTGATTCAATAGACCCCAAGCCATACACTAAGTTATCTTGCCTGAGGTAGTGTCCTAGCTCTGGGTGGAGGCCAGTCAGTAAGTGCCTGGAGGTCAGATTTTATCCCATGAGGCCAGGCCAGGTCAGACTCTAATGAGCCACATGGGCCTGCCCTGCTGAGGGCTGATCTCCTGAAGGAGATTCCACAGATGGCTGCTGTTTTGTTGGAGGGACAGCAGTCCAAGGTGGACCCTCTAAGGGTCTGGTCCTCCTAGGTGAGGTGCTTCAGAGAGGCCCCAAGGCTGACTGAGGACACACTGAAGACAGTAGAACTCTTGGCTGGCTTGGAAATGTCTTGAGGTCCACTCAGAACAGCTGGCATATGTGTCTGGGGAGAAGGAAGTCTGAGCATCCTTGGTTAGACTGCTGCCCCTGCAACATGGACCCACAAATGCCCCGGTCCACAGTGGTGGAGGGTAGAAAATGGATGGATAGATAGATACTTGGGCTTGATCTGAATGCTTTGGGGTTTGTAAGATCTGAAAGATCTGAGATCATTGCTTGATATTTAGGAATGTAATGTGTATTATATATGAATGTATTTTAAGCACTGCGAGGTAATGTCATTGTATCTTGTATACAAGGACAATAAAGGCTTCTGTTCTATTCAACCAGACTTTGGGTCCCTGTAAACTACTCGTGCTGTTGAACTGAGACTTGGCCTGGACTTGTCTTGAATAATTTATCATTATTCAGATGAATTTGGAATACCATTAATTATGACCTCTGACCTTTCTCCCCTAACTGACTTCATTAGTTTGATAATTCCACAGATGCATCAGTTGTTCAGTGAGGAAGCTGTACCTCTGTATTTGGCCTTTGTATCTCCTCCCTCCTCCTTGAGATCAGTTCATCCCTCTTCCTTTGCTCCTCCTCCCTCGCTTTCTCCTGCCTCGCTCTCTCCGCTCGTATCACCTCCTCCTCACGTTCCTTCCTCCTCTCCATTTCCGCCCTGTCTCTCTCTTCCTGCTCCTGCCTCTGGAGCTGGATAGATGTGATGGAGGCCTTGGCGCTTTTTATGGGTGTAGCTTTGTTTTTTGTGTCCTCCTCTTCATAGTCATCCTCTGCTCCTCCCTGGCTAAGCTCGTGCAGGCGCTGCTGCCTCCGTCTCTCTCTGCGTTGAGTCCAGTCACTGAAGCCTTCATCCTCCTCCAGAGATGGAGGAGCATTTGGTTTCAGGCTGCTGTCATACCTAAGTAAGGATGAGATGGGAAAAGCGTCAAAACAGTCAAATTCATCAGGCCACAAAACCTTTACTGAAAAAAACAAAATCCAACCGTGGGTCAGATATACCATCTGAGCGGTGTGATCTGGATTAGCAGCATCACAGGGTCAGTCATCTTCGTTCAGCTGCTCTCTCCATCTCATCCTATCCCTGCATCCTCTTCCCTCACACCAACCCTCTGCATGTCCTCCTTCACTACAACCATCAACCTTCTCCTCGCTCTTCCTCTTCTCCTCCTGCCTGGCAGCTCCACCTTCAAAATCCCTTGTCCAATATGTCCACTATCCCTCCTCTGAACATGTCCAAACCATCTCAGCCTGAGCTGTCCCTCTGATGGACTCATTTCTAATCCTGTCCATCCTGGTCACTCCCAGTGAACATCTCAACATCTCCAGCTCTGCTTCCTGTCTTTTTGTCAGTGCCACCGTCTCCAAACCATACATCATAGCAGGTCTCACTACTGTCTTGTAAACCTTCCCTTTCACTCTTGCTGCTATCCTTCTGTCACAAAGCCCCCCTGACACTCGTCTCCACCCACTCCACCCTGCCTGCACTCTCTTCTTCACCTCTCTTGTGCTCTGTCCGTTGCTTTGG
>VUQH01046450.1:0-15808 GCA_015106775.1 Etroplus canarensis
CCTTTAGGTCAGTATTTAGTAGATGCACCTTTGGCTGCAATCACAGCACTGAGTCTGTGTGGAAACGTCTCAGTCAGGCTGGCACATCTGGACACTGCAGTTTTTCTCCACTCATCCTTGCAAAACAGCTCAAGCTCTGTCAAGTTGCTTGGGAATCGGGCACGAACAGCTCTTTTCAAGTCTAGCCACAAATTCTCAATTGGACTGAGATCTGGGCTTTGACTTGGCCAATCCAGAACATTCACCTTGTTGTCTTTGAACCATTTCTGTGTAGCTTTTGCTGTATGCTTGGGGTTGTTGTCTTGCTGGAAAATAAATCTTCTCCCAAGCTGTAGTTCTCTTGCAGACTGAGTCAAATTATCCTCCAGGATTTGATGACATTTTTCTGCATTCATGTTCCCCTCTACCTTTACAAGGCAGGGCCTGCTCCTGAGGAGCATCCCCAGAGCATGAAGCTACCAGATGGTTGGTTTGTGGTAATGTGCAGCGCTTGGTGTCTGCCAAATATAGCATCTAATCTGATGGTCAAAAATCTCAATTTGGTCTCATGAGACCAAAGAACCTTCTTCTATTTGACCTCTGAGTTTCCCACATGCCTTTGGGCGAATTCCAGGAGTGATTTCATATGAGCTTTTTTTTCAAAAGTGGCTCTCTCTTTGCCACTCTCCCATACAGCTTCAACTGGGGAAGAACCCAGGCAACAGTGAATCTATGTACAGTCTCTCCCATCTGAGCCACTGAAGCTTTTAACTCCTTCAGAGTGGTCGTAGGTGTCTTGGTGTCCTCCCTCACCAGTCTTCTTCTCACCCGGTCACTCAGTTTGTGAGGACGTCCAGCTCTAGACAGATTTAGAGTTCCACACTGACGCTCATCAGCTGCACTCAGGTCATCTCCATCTCACTAGCTGTGACACTGCTGGAATCAACCAGCTGGACCTCTGCTGGATTAGGTCAGTCCCTTTAAAGGGGAGAATAGATATTTATTTTATCTCATGTATTTTTAATCAACTGACATTAGTTTGCAAAACTCTGTTTTCACTTAGACACGAAAGAAGCTTTTTTTTTGCAAATTCTTGTTAAAAAAGCCCAATTATATTGACCTTGATTTTGTTTATTAAAGTAATAGAAGGATGAAACATCCAAGGAGGCTGAATCTTTTTTATAGACGTTGTAAATGTCACAGATGCACTTCAGAGAAAATGGTTTAGACTGCACAGTTATGTAGCTGAGGAAGTACCCAAATTCTATAACTGAATGTGCAGAGAGAAATACTGCGAAATTTCTGTATTTAAAGGTTAGTTAAGTAAAAGTATGGAAGTACATTCAGGCAAATGTTATAATATTAAATTACTTCATTATTACTCCTAAGGGGTGTGAAATTTTGCAGCATTCTAGGTTTGAAGCTGGTTGAATTATTAAGAGCAATATACACTCTCCTGCCACTTCATTAGATTCACCTTGGTAATATTGGGATGGACCCCCTTTTGTCTTCAGAACTGCCTTAATTCTTCATGGCATAGATCCAAAAAGGTGCTGAACACAGTCCCCTGAGGTTCTGGTCCATATTGACATGATAGCATCACATAGTTGCTGCAGATTTGTCAGCTGCACATCCACGATGCCAATCTCATGTTCCACCACATCCCGAAGGTGTTCTACTGGATTGAGATCTGCTGACTGTGGAGGACATGTGAGTACAGCGAACTCCCTGTCGTGTTCAAGAAACCTGTTTGAGATGATCTGAGCTTTGTGACATGGTGCGTTATCCTGCTGGAAGCAACCATCGGATGATGGGTACCCTGTAGTCCTGAAGGGATGGACTTGGTCAGCAGAAATACTCAGGTAGACTGTGGCGTTTAAAGGATGCTCAGCTGGTACAAAAGGGCCCAGTGTGAGCCCAGAAAATATCTCCCACATCAATTATACCACCATGAGCCTGGATTGATCTATGCTTTTGTGTTGTTTACACCAACTTCTGACCATATGTAAAATGTAAAATCGAGATCCATTAAACCAGGCAACATTTTTCCAGACTTTTGATTGTCCAATTGCGGTGAGCCTGTGCAAAGTGTAGACCCGGTTTCCTGCTCTTAGCTGACAGGTGTGGTTTTTCCGCTGCTGCAGCTCATCTGGTTCAAGGTTCAACAAGCTTGAAGCGGTCTGGCCCTCCCCCTCTAACTTTGAGTGTCAACAAGGCATTTTCAGTCACATAAACGCAGCTCAAAGATTAAGTAGCTTTTATGGTTAAATTCGACTGCTTTCACACAAGAACCTCACTTCAGTTAATGTGGCTCTTCATAAAATATTCTCAGGAAATTTTAAGTTTTGAGTAAAAGCAAGTGCTTTTGCTAATTCTGACATTTGATTCATTTCAATTTAATTTATTTCAATTCAATTCAACTTTATTTATATAGCGCCAATTCACAACAAAATTCACCTCAAGACACTTTACATTGTTAGGTAAAGACCCCACAGCATTAAAGAGAAAACCTCAAAACTAAGATGATCCCCTGTGAGCAAGCACTTGGCAACTGTGGGAAAGAAGAACTCCCTTTTAACAGGAAGAGACTTGAGGCAAGAGCCAGGTTTAGGGAGGGGCACCCATCTGCCTCAACCAGTTAAGGGTGAGGGGAAAGAAGAGAGAAAGGAGAGCAAAGAGAGACACAGACTATGGGAGAGAGAAGACAACATTTAATGGAAGACCAATTACCACTGAGGCTTACAGCTCTAGTATTTATATTGTTAATGTTAGGGGGGATCATGCTAAGATAGCATTTTAATGATACAGCTCAAGAATTATGAGGAAGATTTTATACATGCATTCTGTACCATCATTTTTTGAATATATATTAAGAAACCATTTCTTCTTTACACAGATTTTAAGAAATTATTATATAAATGTAAAGTTCTACTTTCCAAAAATCTTGAGCCAACCCTCATTACTTTATATTTAGCTTCCAGTGAACCAGACTTTTTGTAATGTTCCAAAGTGCTCTTGCGTAATAGTTCTCCAGGCTTTCTGAAGGTCTTTTTACATTTTTCTTTGGACATTGGCTGCTTTTTCATTCATTTTCTGTCCAGTCCTTACACTTTAATATCTTCAGAAGAATGTTTTTTGTAAAGCCACTGAACGCTGACCTACGACTCACTCAAGCATAAAAAAGGCACCTAACACAAGGGATGAACCGATTCTGCATCTAGGCATAAGAGACAACTCAGCAAAGAAGCTATTTTAAACTGTATCTTTAGGCACCTTGTTACTAGCCTGTCACGAAAACACATCATTTGTTCCCATTTCATTACCTGAATCTATGAAAAAGTGTCAAAGATAACACAGTTTGACAGGCATGAAGAAATATTTTTTGCACCAACAAACTGATTCCCCAAGAGCTATTGGCTGAAAAGTTGGTATATCTCATTATGATAAGCAGTGTGTCCTCAAAGAAAATTGAGGAAGGGTCATTTGCTCCCCTAAACAAGAAACAAACAAAAAAAAACACTAAAAAAGAATTACAAAATAATGTAAGCAAGACATCCTGAAGTCTTGTCTTTTTAAAATGCATTTCACTATACTAGGACTGAAATATTAACACATCATATAAATAATCATGTTTTTAAAAGACATCAGAATAGAGTAAGCATGCTGTGCCATGCACGTCCACTGTCTTAGACAGAGACATCTGATGGGGAGTTCTGGACCCCTCCTGGATTCCCTTCTGTCAGCAACTGGCCCCTCTGCACCAGAATCATTTTCTATGCATTTTTTTAAATTAAATCATTCATTATTACTGTTTTTTTCCTTTCTCCTCAACAGTATACCCGGCCTGCTATCTTTATTGATTTGCCTCATTGTGTCATACCAAGATCAACAGCGAGGTTTTATTCTCTCCTTTTTTCAGTTTCACCACTGCACTTTATATTTGTTTGATTTTAATCACCCTTTTTTAAATTTAAAAAAGAGGAACATGGACAAGTGGAGGACAAAAGAGGAAGTGGCAGGCATAAAAAACTATCTACAGCAGGTGAACATCATATTTAAAAGTCGTGTCCTTCTGTTAATCAATCTACTGTTCACCAAAGCCTCTTCAGAAATACTGTCAGTGGAAGTATGGCTGTCAAGAAGCTATTATAAAAGCAGGTAAACATATGGCTGAGGTATGCCAAATTACAGTAGTACTGGAGTTAAAATCAGTGGCAACAGGTCTTATTTAGTAATGAAATCAAATTTGAACTTTTTGGTTCAAATCATCATCAGTATGTTCAGAGGTGGTTGAGAGAGGTCCAACAATGAGTGTCTGCAGCCATCTGTAAAACACGGTGGAGGCTCTGTCACGGTTTAAGGCTGCATTTCAGCCAGCGGTATTGGAAATCTTGAGAAAATTTGTTGGAATAATGAACACGGAAAAGTTCAGTCAGATTTTGATCTACCATGCAATACCATCTAAAAAACATCTGATTGGCCAGCCTTCATTTTCCATTATGACAATGATCCGAAACACACTGCCAGTGCACGAAAAGCCTACTTGGATAGAAAAATATACAATTTAACTTTATTAGTCATGGATTGGCCTCTGCAGAGCCCAGACCTCAATATCATTGAAGCAGTGTGGGATCATTTTGAAAGAGAACAGAAGGCAGCCAACTTCCAAAGAAGAGCTCTGGACTGTCCTTCAAGAAGCCTGGAGAACTATTCCTGAAGACTCTTTAAGAAATGGCAAGAAAGAATTCTTGTATCTTTCACCCATAAAATTATATCTTTTCACCTTAGTCTTAGTTTCTATTTTTCACCTGGCTGTGCGCACCCCACCTGCAGTATCTCCACACTCCAACAGTGGGGCCCACGCCACAGTTTGAGAACTACTGTGTTACTTCTTGTGTCTGTGTTCTGTTACCACTGTTTCTCACTTCCTGCTTCACTTTAATAGCCTTTTATGTCTTGTGCCTTACTTTCTCCTGACTGTTGTCACCTGTGTCTAGTTTCCCTTGTGTTTCTCCCTAATCAACCCTCAAAGTCCAGTTTTTCCCTCAGTCTTTGTCTCAGTGTCTGCAAACCCTCCTTCTGTGCACCTTGTGTCAGGAATCCTAGATTTCTGTTTCCATTATCTTCGGACTTTGTGATGGACTTTAGCAACCTGTAATCAAGGTTTTGTTTTGCTGCACCTACCTTACATTTTCCAAGCAAAATATAAAGAAACAAGGGCTGGCCTAGCACTTTCGCAAAGCACAATAAATAAACTGATCTTGAGTAAATTTGGTGAAACACCCCTTGAATACCCTCACTCACTTAATGCCAAACAAAAATACAGGCATCTAACAAATTCCCGTCATATTAAACATGGATTCTGGTCTCTCTGGGAACATCAGGACCTCATGCCTCATGGTGTTGCATGGTGCTCCCTTCTGTCCATCTCTTATAAGGCCAAAGACACTCATCTCCTGAGGTCAAAGGTGGAGGAAGGGAGGTTAGCAGCGACCAACTTTACACTATCCTTTGGAACGTTGTGCAGAATACCTCTGAGACATGGTACAATACTGAAACAGAGCTCTAATGTCTTTGAAGTGCTGCTCAGTGAGTGGGGGAAAAATAAAAAGCACCACAACGTTCCTGCAGTTTAATATCTTTATTTATGCACTCACTCTCTCTCTCATTCTCATGAAACAAATTACAATTGAAGAATGAATCTGAAGTAATAGATTTCTATACAGGTGACTTAAATTATCCAACAGAAAGTGTACAGCCATTACTACCAAATTTAAGGCAGAAATCCACACAGAAGTGGTCAAAATATTTGATACCGATATAATTTTGACCCATTATTAGTTTCTCTATTCAACTAAGAACCATCAGTTAGACAATGGGAAAAAAACATCTACAACAAAAATCAGAATTCAACACTGAGTTCATATTAGTAATATATTAGTAACATTTTACATGAATAAAATATACTATGTATTATACATGTTTAAGACTCTTTACCATTATTACATGTTGCCCTTCCCAGAAAAAAGGTATTATTGCATCTCTAGAAGTAACCATGGTCCTGCAGCGAGACAGTCAGTGTTTCACCGCCATGCAGGTGTTTTTTTAAAGAAACAATTAGCTTCAGATGCTAACACACGTAGGGTCATTTGGAGAGGAGATCACGTGTCCATGGATGACACTTACTGACAAGATGACGAAGAGTACGCAAGTGGAAAACACTGAGCTTTCTGTACAGTCACCCAAAAGTTTAGCATTGTCAAATTTGAAAAAACAAAAACAAAAAATAAATGCCAAGGCCAAGTAACAAGAGATACCAAAAGTTCCCAAAGTATGCTGCCATGCTAGCTTTAAAATGTCATTTCCTAAAAGCTGCCCCGGAAAAATTATTTCATTGAAAGAAGTAGTTTGAAAATACTCGTTTGTTTCTGAGAGTTACGTTAAAAAACGGACATACTTTCCCACGAACGATAGTATGAAGCTATAGCTAGCAAGAAACAATGATGCAGCAATAGAACATGCTTTTTTTTATACTTTAGGTACACAAATTTGGAATATAATATAAAGAGTCAGTACGCAACCTTTTAGCTTTCTTGTTTAGTTGTTTTTCTTAATTTTATTGTGTCTATGTGCTAAGATAAGCTAAGCTAACCAACTGCTGGCCTTAGCTTCATATTTCACATACAAACATAAAATCTGGCTCAGTCTCTTCGTCTAACTCTCAGCAACAAACTAATTCCCTTAAAGTCAAATTATTTCTTTAAAATTCCCGGAAACGCTTTACTAGAAGAGCGACATTTATATGTGAAACAGCAATGGAAAAGCCCGGGAAATGATATGAGTGGTCACTGTCACAAAAACATTTAGATATACAGAATATATAAAATGTATATTTAATACTTCCAAAAAAATTACTAGATTTGCTATATAGCCAACTGTTTTAGATACCAGTACTACAGATTTATATTGGCAAATATCTACTTTTTCAGTCTATTTTGAGGTGCTAAATTCAACAGTGGCATTAAATGCCCCACATGACATAAATGTTTTTGTGGTTCACTGTGGCAGGTTGTTAAAAGGACAACTCGTTGTTGTTGGAAAAATACAAAAACATACAAAATACAAATAAAATAGAGTTTAAAAATTGTTTAAAATTTTTCCTAATTGGCCCATAAATACAGTAATAACTGTAGGTGTCATGTAATTCTGGCTTCCCTCTGTTGCTGGTATCACCAAACACTGATATACATAAAAAAGAACACAGATGTGTCACGGTTTCCTCCCATTGATACTGTTGCTAATAAGTTTTCATTGTTTTACACAACTTGCACACAGACTTACATGACGAAAAAACACAGTGTAGCACAGTACAAAGGTGGTTGAGTGTGGCACGGTATACTTGTTTATTGATTTACTGGTTGACAGCACAGTGGCGTTGCCAGTATGTGTCATCACAAACTCGTCTCCCTGTCCAAGCTCTTGTCATGCCTCCGCCGCTTGTGACGCTTTTCGCCGCCTCTGGAACAACTGGAACAACAAAATTAAACCAAACATAATGTTACACAAAGTTTGGGAAGTATAACAGATTTTCTTCAACATGCATGCATGCAGCTGTGTCTCCTAAAGCTTTATACGCTCCCTTCCAAAAGTACTGGAACTGCAAAGCCAGTTTTTTTGGTGTACTTTGATGACGTTTTCATGTGAGATCCATTCATCCGTATTCAGGTTTGAGGGGCAGCAGTCTAAGCAACGATCCCCAGACCTCCCTCTTCCCAGCAACCTCCTCCAGCTCTTCCAGGGGTCCACCAATGTGTTCCCATGCCTTGGTGTCCAAGTAATATAACCTCTTTAGTGTGTCCTAAGTCTGCCCCGAGGCCTCCTCCCAGTGGGACACCTCACCTAGGGCGGCATTCTGGTCAGATTCTCAAACCACCTCAACTGGCTCCTTTCGACATGGAGGACCAGCAACTATGCTCAGGCTCTCCCGGATGACCGTGCTCCTCACCCTTCCTCTGCCACCCCTCAGAGGAAGCTCATTTCAGCTGCTTGTATCGGCAGCCATAATCTTTTTGTCACTACCCCAAGCTTGTGACCATAAGAAAGTAGATCTCCCGGCTTCATATTCACACTCGGCTCTCTCTTAACAGCAACAAACCTGTGTATCACTGTCTAAGCTGAACCAATCTAAGCTGAGTCAATCTCACACTCCCTCCTTCCCTTGCTTGTGAACAAGACCCTGAGATACTTAAACTCTTCCAGTTAAGGCAGGAACTCATTTCTAACCCAAAGTGGGCACACCACCGTTTTCTGAGAACCGTAATCTCAGACTCAGGCTACGTTCACACTGCAGGTCAATTCTGAGTTTTTTGCTGAGATTCGCTTTTTTTGCGTAGTCGTCCACATTATAATTTAAATGCAACCACCATCAGACTCCAGTCTTAACAGTCTCTGGCCCTGAAGTGACGTGCACGTGCAGAAGAAGATGTGACGTCACAAGCAGCACGCTGTGTTTACGGACGTAAATATGGATGCCACACATGTCAGCGTCTGAGTAAATCTTCACTTTTTTCCACTGACTAGCTCCATCAACTTGCCACGTCTCGCCTCCTCTGGTGCCAAATTATGACGCCTGTCTCACTTCAAAGACAGAAAAGTCGGAAGAAATGCGACATGACTGTTCAGACTGAGGACACTTTGAAAAACATCGGCTACGTATTGAAGACCACGTATGAAAGTGGCCTCAATCCAATTAGTAAAATCAGATCTGTGCTGTTCAGACTGTCATTAAAAAATCAGATATGGGTCACTTTTGCCTGCTGTGGGTACGTAGCCTTAGAAGCACTAATCCTCATCCCGATCACTTTACACTCAGCTGCAAACCACCCCAGAGCAAGCAGAAGGTCACCGCCTGCTGAAGCTAAAATAACCAAATCATCTGCAAAAAGCAGGGAGGTGATCCCAAGCCCACCATAGAAGAAACACTCCGTCACTTGGCTGTACTTAGAAAATCTGTCCATGAAAGTTATAAACAAAATGGTTCTGCGCCTGAGATAAAAAGACAAAAAGGGGAAAAGTGGAAGGTTTTAGATTGGCCAAGTCAATCATCAAATCTTAACCCAACTGAACAGAAGACTAAAGGGAGAAACCCTACAAAACAGACAACAGCTACAAGATGGTGTGGAAAAAGCCTGGAAAGGCAGAACTAATGATGAAACAAGAAGTCTGTCGAAGTCGGCAGCTCATAGGTTTGTTGCGGGTATTGCAAAGCAAAAACTATGCAACCAAATATTCAATATTTTTTTTAACTTTAATTTAGTTGAAAACATTCTGTTCCATTACTTATTCATTCTTGAAAAATTGGGTTGATACAAAATATGTTATGTTCAATGTTGGTTAACATATCTAGCTATAAATACCAGAGTGTAAAAGCTGAAACTTTCATCTCTATTCTCATATTTATCTTTTGATCTCACACTCAAATGTCTTATGTGCACAGCAAAAATGAATTAATTGGCCTTGCCGTTACAGAACTTTTAGAGGGGACTGTAGTACTCTGGCCAGCCCTTGCTACTTTAAAATACAAAATTGTTTATTAGTAAATGAAACATAGTACTATTAATTAACAACTATTATAGCATGCCAAGGCCACATTTAGCATCATAAAAATAGCTTTTGAATAACATGCACATCGAAGCCATGCTGTCAGTCCAGTTCCACATTCATTATACTGATTATATCTGTATTTACTGACTCTTGCCACTCGACTCATTAATAGCAGCACAGACCCACACATCATCGTGCAATAATCAGCATTATAAACACTCAGGACGAGACTTTCCATGCCGACAGGGACACCTTGAAACTGCTTACCTTTGGAATATCAGCTTCTGAGAGGTTAGGAAGGGGAGCTTAGGGGTAGGATGAAGTGAGAAAGGCAGGCAGGAGATACTATGTTAGTCTACTTGGTGGAAAATCTGCAAGGGCAGGGATGCTCCAAAACAAACATACTAGCTTTTCAGCTTCCTGTATAAAGTAAATTTTCCTTAACAGTACTTAACATCTGCCATTGTTGCTTCAATAAACATTTTGAGATTTGGACCCTGCAGGAATGCACTTAGGATCGGGAACAATATGCAGCAATTGCTTTCTGTTGTGGATGTGTTGGTCAAGCTAGCTGAGGAATGTGCATATGTGGCTAACCTTTTTGCGCTTGGTTCCTTTTTAGCACTCTCAGCAGGGCTGACACTCTTCCACACATTCCCAAAAGACCCTTTGGACATCTCATCAGTGATGTTCACTGTGGCTGGGTCACTCCTCCAAAGACACATTATAGTGAAAAAGGCATTATTTCATTGTCAGAATAAGGTTTTCTCTAAAGCAGCATAACAGTACCTATGTCTATATCTGCTATAGGACTACTAATACAGTCATACATTTTACACATTCTTGGTTGGTAAAACAGCTGATATAAAACACATTTCACTGATTATTTGATAAGAAGTACCAAGAGATTGGAATAGATTCATGTTGATGTAACAAAAGTACTAAATTCAGTGGGCAAAGCTATAGTTGTCTTCATGCTGTTATTTATTTTTAACTGAACATATTTTTAAAAGTCTAACCAAAATATGGACTTTAAATAACCAATTTGCACTGCTTTTCTTGCGTTTCATCAATAAAACTTGGAATATTTATGAAGCGAGGACACTTTTAGAACCTCATCTATCTGGTTAGAAAGAATATATGGAAGGAAATAGTACTGGTCCAAAAAATATTTATTGAATGAGATAAATAAAATAGTCTTTGCATGAAATTAAGCATCCAGTGCCAGCCCTCCAACCAACCCTGAACCCCAACCCTTAATGTAAGTTCTGGAGAACTGCAAAACTTTTTTGGAAACCAGAATGTCAGTTAAGCAGTAGCTCATCCGGCTCATGATCCCTCACACTACACAGATTATTGTAATGTTTGAAGTACAAAGAAAAAGTGATGAGTTTTCCTGACACTGGTTGGCTGTATTACACAAACTGATGAGAAGTAAAAACCACTCAGTCATATTCAGGACACCAGGCTTAGTTCTTGACAGGTCATAGCCTAGCTTAAGACATTATATTCCATAAATGAACATATTGACAGCATTTATGTACAGATGGAAGAGGGACACACACACTCATTTTATGAACACTACAATTCTGACTAATGCTCATAGGAGTAGCAATTCTTGTGAAAATAGAAAACTGTCTGTAAAGCTGATTGCTGTGTGCAAGATTGATTAAATTCAGACCAATATTGAGGGTGAAGCAGTGATTCTCATGAACTGTGGATGGATGGGCAGGCACTTCACTTAAATTAGTTTCTAATCCCGACTGGTAACACTTGGCAAAACAGTTGTGGAACAAAACTACATATTCTGAGGTTGAGTGTATTGATGTGCCATCCTGGAGGAGTTGGACTACCTGTGCAACCTCTGTAGGGTCCAGGTATGGCCTCATGCTACCCAAATGCTAGCCAAATGCAAAACTAGTGAAAAAACAGTCAGGAAAGATGAGGAGGGAAAAATGTCAGTGACCTCCACCTGTAAAACCATTCCTGTTTGGGGGTGGTCGCATTGTTGCCCCTCTAGGTCACCTGTTGTTGATTTCGTTAACACCAAAGTTCAGTCCATAGAGTTGAATCCAGGAGGGCTTCATGTCAAGAGGTAGCACTACATTTATAAACTGGGTAGAACATTCTGCTGGGAGTCTGACAAAACGTGTAGAATATGATTAAATATCAAAATAACTTACTTGTAGTGCCCCTCAAGTGGCACTTGTACAATGCCTTCCTCCTCCAGAATAATACTGTGTTCCTCCTGAGGGAAGAGAAAAAAAATCTGCTGCAGAGGCAGACATTTAAAGGCATCAAAGGTAATCTAAAACACGCTCTATTACCGCACCTCTTGCGCAGCATCCTCCAGTTTTTTCTTCTTCCACTCTGGCATCAGGTCATCCAGCCAGCTGAGTTCTCTCTTGGTGAAAATGAAGTCCAGCAGCTTGCGAATAAACACTAGGGCCAAGACCTGGTGCAGCAGAAACAGGCTGATCTCAAGCAGTCATATTCATTAAGTGCACAAGCGCACATGCAGACACGAACACGCTTAGATTACCATCATGGGGAAAACGATGGCAGCTTTGGAGGTCTTGATGACCCAGAGGAGGACCAAGCAGCTGAGCTGGATGATAGTGAAGAGATGGACTTTCCTCAGAGGGACGTGGCGAAGGTAGATGAAGTCTGGCTGATGTTTGGCGGGCATGCCGAACAGCTTCAGACGGTCAAAGAACTGCGCAGATACAAACAGAAAGTCAAGTAAGAAGTGTTTGTGGATTTTTGTTCTAAGAAAAAAAAAAACATTCATGCTCCAGCTCACCTGAATGCCTCTGAGTGAAGAAGCTCCCATGTAAAGGAAGACTCCGTAAAGCACAGGCATGGGGATAAACTGGACACAGAGAGAAAACCAAAACGTCAGTGACGTAGCAGCCCATCCAGCTCATGATCCAGCACAGTTCACAGATTATTGTAATGTGTGAAATACAGAATAAAAGTGATCAGTTTTCTTGTCACTGCTTAACTGTATTATATAAACTAATGAGAATTTAAATTAAAGAGGCTGACATAAAGTCACATGCAGCACAACGGCCCTAGTCTTTGAACGGCTCAACCTTCCCTTAATCTAAATAAACCTAAAGACAGAATAAATGTAACAAATTAATGAGGGTCACATGCAAATACTCATTTTCTGAACATTACAATCCATACTTTCAAGAGTAGCCATTCTTATGAAAACTGAAAAGTACCCATAAAAAAATCAATATGACCTGTACCTTGAACTTGAACACAGTTTGAACAAAGACCCATCATTGTTTGAAAGCTTCACTAAAATCTGACCAATCTTCTAGGAGAAGAAGCTATTGTGAAAATGGAACAGTGACAAATGTGACCTTGACCTTGAGCCAGTCCTTCGGCTGGATGAGCCAAAATATTTGTGTATAATTATTATTATTATATATCTATAGATATAAATAGATGGCTATAATTGTGTCTTGGCTGGCTACCATGTTCTTAAGGTCTCACTGCCTGTCCTACATAAATCTTGGAGGCCTACAGACTGTGCCCATGGCTGCTCCCTTGCATTTCTGCCACAGCAGATTAATCAGCATCAGTAATTTGGCAAAGGTTTTACGCCAGATGCCCTTCCTGAGGCAACCCTCCATGGTTGCCTCAGGAAGGGCACACTACTACACTATAATGAAGCCGACACATCGGGGCGACTGTGGCTCAGGAGAAAGAGCAGGTTGGCTTTAAAACAAAAGGATGGTGGCTCGATCATTGAAGAGATGCTCAAGTGTCCTTGGACCAGACACTGAACCAGAACTTGCTCCTGGTGCATTCATCGGAATATGATGGTTAAAATACACAGTGCAAAAATCATATATTAGAGAAGTATATTATAAAAGACTATGACATTTTTTAGAGTTAGAAAAAAGTTTTAAAAAACAACCTACAGATATGTGCTGTTGCTAGATTGGAGTGACAGATTTAGTTTACCACAGTTTACCCTCTTTCCATCTGTTTTAAAAAATATATATTTTTGACACTTAACACCTAAGTGACTGAGTATCTTCTTTCACAGCTGACCATCTGCCTCCATCTCCCCCTATCTCTTGCGTCCTCTTCCCTCACACGAACCTTCTGCATGTCCTCCTTCACTACATCCATGCCTCCTAACACGCCTTCCCCCTCTTTTCCTCCTTTGTCTTCAGCCAACAGTAGCATAGTTTCCACCCTGCTGGCTAAACAGTAAATGGATTGGCAGCTCACTCAAAGCAATTTGGGGGTTCAGTATCTAGCCTTAGAACACTTTGGCATTTAGACTGGAGAAGCCAGGGATCAAACCGCCAACCTTCCTGTTGGAAGATGACCCACTCTGCCTCCTGAGACAAAGCTGCCCTGGTGGCCATTGTCAAGCCTCAGCCTCAACCAATCCACTATGGCCGTCATTATGAGTCTGCAGATTTGATTTGGCAGAAATTTTTCATCAGATATCCTTTCTGATAAAACCCTCCCCATTTACCTGGGCTTGCGAGCAGAACTAGTACACTGGCTTGTGCGCCCCCCTGTGGCTAGGTTATAAGGGACTGAGTGTGACCACATGAACAAGCTGAATCTCAAATTACTGTACCGACGCAAACATAGTCCTTTTAAAAGCTGCAAAGAATTAACGCTAACAAACGGAGCCTAATGATTTATAAGTTGTTTACAATTTAAATTAAATATTTACATTCATTTAATTCATGGTTTATTAAACTAGCTCATTCTATCCAAAAGGCGACTTTTGTTTTGAATTGGCGCTACATACATAAAATGAATTGACCTGAATTAAAGCACGGTTTTCATGAAACTCTCTCTAACATCTGAAAATCTCTATTTATTGTGCGAGTGTGGGTGTTTATCCCTACCTTTAGCACGGAGGTCATGAAGACAGAACAGCCCATCAGGGTAAAGATCATGAGGCCGGTGAAGCGTTGCTCTCTGATGCCCAGAAACTTGGGCTGCTCTCCAGGGGCTGAGCACTCTGACTCCAGCTTCAGGCTGTTCACATGGGAGATGGAGAGCACGGTGGCAGCCACGAACCACGGCAAGCCCATTACTGAGCATACGCCAAGCATCACTCCCACCACAAACAGGTCCAGGTGATAGCCACAGCCTTTCTGTAAGAACAATGGAATTTAGATGTTATTAAGCTACTGACTCGCTCCAGGAAAAGCAACGGTTGGGGTCACCAACAAATCAGAAGCTCTGGGGCTTACAGGAATTAAATATTTTGACTATTTTGACATCAGGTGAATATGTTAAATACCTTTAGTTTGTGCTCCTTCCTGTTGATGATGACGGCTGTGATCTGCTGGTCCATAAAGATGAGAATGGTGCAAAGCAGAGCCGGGATAAAGGTGATGATGGTGGTCCACCAGGGGTTGGGCCCCACAGGGTTTATAACCCAACCACGATCATCCCTGGTTGGCTACGGAGAGAGCAAAAGGAACATTACACTCTGTTAACCATGGATGTGCCATAGGTATGGCAACTTCAACTTGTGATGTTTGTTAGGACTGAATCTCTCCCGTTGACCACTCTGAGATAACCTAAGTAGTTGCTTCCTCCAAAACATCAACATGCCTATTAGACCCCATCCCTACAGGACTATTCAAAGAGATCTTGCCATTGATTAATGCTTCAGTTTTGAATATCAACAAATTATCCTTATTAACAGGCTATGTACCACAGGCTGTTAGTGTGGCTGTAACTAAACCATTACTTAATAAGCCTTCACTTGACCCAGCCATCTGACTAGTTACAGACCAATTTCCAGTCTTTCTTTTATTTCAGAAATTCTTGTAAGAGTTGTTGCAGAACAACTGTGTGATCACTTGCAGAGGAATGGTTTAGTTGAAGAGCTCCGGTCAGGATTCAGAGTTCATCACAGCCCAGAAACTGAACTAGTGAAGGTTACTAATGATCTTCTTATAGCTTCTGACAGTGGACTCATCTCTGTGCTTGTTCTCCTAGACCTCAGTGCAGCATTCAATATAGTCAACCACAACATCTTACTACAGAGGCTAGAATACTCTGTTGGTATTAAAGGGAATGCATTACACTGGTTTGAATCTTATTTATCTGACAGATTCCAGTTTGTGTATGTAAACGAGGAGTCTTATTCATGGAGTCCCACAGGGTTCTGTGCTGGGACCAATACTCTTTATGTTATACATGCTTCCCTTGGGCAATATTATTA
>VUQH01046452.1:6232-65570 GCA_015106775.1 Etroplus canarensis
TTATGGATTCAGCCTCATAAAAGGAGCAGGTGATTAAATTTTGGGAAGAATTGGGTGATGGGATCATGCTGAATAAAAAAATCCTGAAAACAATAACTATTTAAGTAATTATATCAGATATCTGTATGCATTTGTGATCATCAAAGGCACTATGAGGATCATGCCTTTGATGGCGGTACCTTTGACGATCATGCCTTGGATGATGCTTGGTGGAGGTTTGCGCTTTATGAGTGCTTTTCTAGTTATTTTGTGTAAACCTATGGTTGTTTTGATTGAGCCCATAGCAAGTCGTTAGAGCTCAAGCAAACATGCATCACAGCAGTTTATATTAGGAATGATTTTGAATCATTTCAGAGATCGTGCTTTTGCTATCAGGGCCCTTCTGCTTTGGAACAAGTTGCCTGCGGAGCTCAGTGTTGCAGAATCAGTGACTTCCTTTAAAGCCCTTCATTAAACTCATTCATAGACATGCTTATATGTAATGACATTACATTTGATGTGTTTTCTGGTTTTCTGCTTCAGATGTCATCTATGCTGGCCAAGTTTTTCATTGAATTTTTTTTAAATTTTTACATTTTCCTGTCTTCCATGCCTTTTTCTTTGTTGCGCAGATAACCTTAATTGTTGTGTAAATTTCCCCTTTAAGTAGTCTGCTTGTGCCTGGCTGCCAAAATTGTTGGTATAGTCCTTCATTGATTCATAGCACAATCTCATCCCAGTATCTGAAGTAAGTCCCCCCCCCCCATGACAGTTGGGATAGATCCAGCCCCACTTCCACCCTAAACTGGACAAGCGGTTAAGAAAATGAATGGATGGATGGAATTTCTGTCAATCTCAGTGTTTTCTGCAACCATGCTTCACAGCCTTAAACGTTGATAAAATATATCGGCGTGTTTTACCCCACCCTTTCCCTGCAGACACACCTTCACAGAGACAAACTAATGTCTTCACAATGCTGTGTGCTTTTTTGCTGTACAGAGCCGCGCTTTCATGCCCAACACCACGTTCATGTCAGACAGAAGAGCCGACTTCAAACACAGCTGCACCTCAGCTGGTACAGCAGCAACACTGTGCATGTGCTGACATGAGACTCGTATACTCTGACTACCGCCTGTTGTAACGAGAGTCTCACTCTTTCCACTCACACCTCTTCTACTTTTTCCACTCTTAAGCCTTCATGTGGATGGATTTGGTTCAAATCACAGAATCACATACATATGTCATCATCAGATTGATTGTGGAGCTTCTGTTGGGCCAAGTGCAATTTTGTATTTATATCTGAAAACTATCTAAGCTGTAATGAGCCTCTTCAGAAAGTAATCCAAGGTAGCCTATCAAAAGCTATCTCCCCATCTCTGATGATCATATTTGTCTTTTTTTTTTTGTTCAACACGCCTCTAAACAAGAATAATAAAAAGTTTAATTTAAGTTTTTGTTGTTTTTAATAAGTATTAAAATGGTCATTCTACAGAAGGCCCCAGTTTTGACAAATGACTTACTTACTAAATACCCAAAATACCAAGATTGCCCTACTGCTATTTGGATTCTGCTGTATAGTGAATCGCAACAAGTACTTAAAGGATTCTTTGACAAGAATCTCTAAAATGGCAAGTTCCAAAAAAGTGCCATAACATTTAAATGCTCAAATGAATGCCCTTTGGCTTTTTGTTTTTAAGTGACACAAAGTATATATCCCTCTGTATTGCAGAGTTATGGAGCTACAGGTGCAATAAAACCAGCGGAGTTCACGGTGAGGTCAGTGGATAGCTTGAGGATGCAGCACTGTGACCACGAGCAATGAAGATTAGCAATAGCCAGAGAGTAATTGAGGGTAGCAAATTACAGGACAGATTTTTCCCCTCTTTCACCACATTCACTCATCGCTTGTAAAAAAGCACATTGTTTATTATTAATATATATCAAAAGTGGATACAGAGTGGGTCAATTTGGGAAATGTTTACGCCAGGTGTTTTTCTTCCCGTTTTTTTGGAATCAATTTATTTTTGTTACGTCGGTTTTTAAATTGATGTACTTTACCATCAATGTCTGCTCCTGTGGAAATGCTGAGCTTTAAATCTAACAGGTGGAACAAAAGGTCTGGAATAGACTGGTACCAGCTCTGACTGATTTCCCAATCTCAAACAGTCTTCTTCAATCTTTTAAGTGGCTTTTCTTTGAGCTGCACCCAGGCTTTCACTTATTAGAGATTCATTGAAATGCTAACTTTACTGTATTGCACTTTCCCTTTGAAGGTGCTCTATAGTAGTCTGTGCCCTATTGAATCTACTGTTGTCTTTGTTAGTGGCACTGATGGGAAGTCACTTCTACTTTTTGCTTAAAGGAGCAGTGGCATTGTCTAGTTTGTTCCCTCCCAACTTATACAGCTACACTGATGGGGGTCCCTGCCCTCCTTATCAAATGCATTTTTGTGTGCAGGAAACGGAACAGATTTTTTCTTCAGGACCTAACAGTTGTAAGGGATTGTTATCACCCTTTTCCCACTTTTTTCTTTTAAAACCACGTTTATCCTTGACATCCAGTTAAATGCTTATAAAAAAACCCCATCCTGGTGTGTTATCAGCTCTGATGCTTTCTCATTGTCCGAGCACAGACCTGCAGCACCTTGTCTTCACATCCTCTTACTGTGCAGCAAGTCTCTACATGTGAAACAAAAAGGCTTCCGCATTTGCAAGACTTTATTGTAAGAAGATGCAAATTCACCTAAGCTACTGTTAAACCCTTAATGTTCTCGGAGGGAGGTTGGAAAGTGGAATTTTTGCCAGCTTTGAGATTTGAATGACTGAGTGGAAAGTAAATAAAGGGCAAAGATGGGCTTCTCCTTTCTGTCTGCTTTTATTTAATTCAAGAGTCTGTTTGTAGGCAGTAACTCAAGCCTGTCCATTAGGAGGCTAATTACCAGTGACTTAACAAATAATAGGATTTGTATGTTTTGAAAACCAAAGAAATTTGCTAGAGTCAGCAAATACAAAGTTTGTAAAAGCTAAAAATAATGATTTCCTTTTCTTGCTTGTGATATTAATTTAATTTGTCTAAGATTTGCCTTTTTTCAAGAAAACATGTGTGACTTCTCTAAATAATATTATTTATGGGTCAGAACCAACTGTTTAAAATTACCACTAAGGATGCAAACAGTCCATTAAATAATGATCTGATTAGAACACACTATAATGAAAAACAAGAGCAATGCTGTTCTTGTATTTTCGGTATTTTTTGATCAATAACTAACAAAGATAAACTTTTTAATTTTACTTGAAACTTTAGCCCCAGTCTTTTAGCATATGTATTTAAGCATTAATGTATCAAACATGTCCTAATTCTTTTATTATTAAAACATTTAAAGTCAGAAACAATGTTTTCAGCTAATCCACTTCGCTAGCTTTAGCTTAATTAGCTACCTAACTACCTCTGGTAGTTATCAGCTGACAAATGTTTTATAGTTAAAGTTTTAAAGTCAAATTTTGCTGAAAATAAAGGATATTTTTTTTTTTTTTGCAAAATGAATTAAATTTAAAATCCTGGAATTACTTCCTATTTATTGTGTAGTGTGTTTCAATTTACTGTTTAAAGGGTTTCAGATGTGCCTGTTTAGATTTGAAGTTTACTCTTCAAAATTTTACCGTTAATAAAAAAGATAAAATGTTCATGTGTGAAACCTGGCTTTACTTCTTACTATTGAGTAGTGAATTATTACCAAATGGCCAGTCATAAAACTGCATGCCTTTGCCGTGGTTAAACAACTGTCCTATTTCTCAGCTTTTCTTTGGCAAAATGTTTCTATGTCTTTAGTTTTTATTGATTTGATTCCTTTGCCAATGAAAACATACCTTTAAAACTCAGCAAACTCACATTAATATCTTTATTAGTTCAAGAATTATTCAGTAAACATAAAAATCTGATAATGGAGAAAGTTATCTAGATCAGATACTATTTCACTACATTCATGAAACTCTATTAAATCAGCACTGTCTCAGCAATGAGTTGGCATTGGTTACAAATCACTACCCTATTAGTCACTTTCCTATTACTTCATATGTGTAGGCATCTCAGTTTTGCCTACTTTCAGTCCCAGAATCCAAACAGATACTCAGATCAGTTTGGGGAATGTTCTTGAGAATGTCATGCTGATAGCTATAAATGGTAATAATTTCTTTATGCTGTGTATTTGTTGATATATGATGCATAATACCAAGTTTTACCTTAATTCATTATGTTGAAAAATCCTTCCTAGAGTCAGATTTGGATCTGGATCAACTCCAGAAGTTAATCATCTCTAAATTAAGCCAAGCCCCACCACTGGTAAAAAATTTCATGCCAGTTTGTCTGGAACTTTTAATCTTGCAACCAAGCAAGCAAGTAAACAAACAAACACAAAGAACCTCAAACATAATCACCTGGTGAGAGGTAATTATGTAGAGATTAGTGACTGAATAAATTAAATGGCTAGAATTTGGCAGGTATGCCTCTGACTTAAAGCTGTCCTGTGTGACTTTTACCTTTAACCCCTCTATCTTGTGAATGTTGTCAGGTGTTCTACGCATCATAGGTATTTACCCCAGCGCATAAAGTTTGGAGAAGATCCAGCAAACCAATCAGTTCCCACAGTGGTGCATTTTGGACCTTTTCTTTTGGTCTTTAATTTCTTCCACACATCATCAGCAGCCACATTAATTCTGATAAAGGTCTTACAGCTGAGTCAGCTCCTACAGAAATGATATTTATGCTGATGTTGCATTTTACCCTAATCTTTGACATTTCTGTAGGAGCTGTCATAGCGATTAACCTTACAAATACTGGCAAAGATCCAGCAGCCTGTATGTTGGTAAAGAGATTTTTATAGATTGACTCCTCGACCTCAAAAATGTTATCATTTGTTCTACCATTGTGGTGAAATTACATTTTCAGTGATGACCCCTTGTGATCTTGATCTTTGGCATCTGAACTTAATGAGCTCTAAAATGCTCTCAAATCTTCTACCCATCTTAGTGATTACAAGCAGTGGTGAGTTTCCAGCAGCCCAGTCAGCTCTTATAGTGGCAATGGTATTTTCAGTAATGACTCTATGTGGCCTTGACCTTTGACCCCACAAGCTCATAAATGTTGTCAGATCCTCTACCCATCACAGGCATTACCCACACAAAGTCTGGTAAAGATCCAGGACACAAGTCAGCTCTTTTAGTAGTAACAAGATTTGTAACAGATGAATGGATAGACAGATAACCTCTAAACATAATGCCTTCAGGGCAGAGGCATAACAAGGGTATCTGTTGGCCACAGGCTGTTAAAGCAAAATGAAATGGATGTCTTACATCAGCCAAAGTCTGTTGTTTGAGGCAGTATGGTGCAAGGCAATAAATAAAGTAATCTGTATTTTAGCCCTTGCACGTACACTTCAAAATGACTGTTAGCGTTAATGAGCTATTTGCAAAAGTTATCAATAATTATTTTCGTAGTTTGTAATACCCTGTAATGACTGAACAGCAACTCTCCGTAAAGACTAATGTCCAGAAGCTTTGAACATAATAGTTATGCATCTGGCATAAAACCTCTTCCAAATTACTGATGTGGATATACTGTAATATATTTCAGAAAGGAGTTAACATCTATCAGGGAAGACATCAAATGACTGAGCACCTCCATCTGCTAAGTGATGATCTTCTGCTACATGTGCTGCAGACAGTGTGGAGAATGTTGTAAGCAATGGATGTGGAGCTGCTCTGCTGGAGAAACTATGAGACAACACCTTGTCGAAATTTACTCAGTATCTTTTTCTGTATTATCTTCTGTATCGTCTGGCTAGCTGACATATGTGTCATATTACTTGTGGTTTTACAGAAGGGTTTGTTCTGGTGCTTTAGGCATCTGCTTTGCCCTACAGTGAATCTGCAGAGGCCCCTAGGAGAGACAGGAGGGGGGGCTGCACCAGTCTGGTGTGTGTTATCATGTCCCGTAAGACATAACAACTCTTTCTTTTGATATACGCACAGAAACTCTTTTTCCCAGGGGAGTTTTCTCCCTTTTCTTTGTTTTCACCTCATGTCCTTTCCTCCTTCTGCGTGCTCACTTGAAGAATTTTTTTCTTCAAATCTCTAAATCCTTCCACCTTGCCGTGGTGAATGAGTGTTTACAGTATATCAGATTAGCTGTACAGAAGTCATTTCTACCCTCCTGTTGCACACCTATTATTGCAGGAACAAAGAGGGCAATTTAGACAGGAGATTTCCTCCGTGATGAAATATCTGCAGAACTTGTTGAAAACAAATGGCTCCACAGTTAAGGGGTTTCCAGCGGTGCATTGTTTTAGTGTAGTGGCTTGTGATGGTCTGAAAGTTTTGTCCCTCGCTGAGTCACCATCCTGTTCAGGAAATGAAACCTGGAATTATCTACAGGACAAGAGGACCCCACTTCCCTTGCAGCAAAGTTTACTCAGGCTTTCCTGTGCAGTCAGATGTGCTGCTCTCTCTCTCTCTCTCTCTCTCTCTCTCTCTTGATATATGTATATATAGAAACCAATGCAGTTAGTCTTTAGTCACCGATGTTTTCTGGATTCCAATATGTCAACAGGCAATTTTATTATTCAAGCATCTCCCCTGATTCTTGAGCCTTTTTATCACACAATAAAGACGTGGAGGCACATTTCATCAGTTTTTATTTCTTGCACAATGAAATGTACTTGACTTGGAGTGTCTCTCAGCTGGCCACAGATTGTAGTTACAATGTTGTACTACAGTCTTATTAGTTTTTATAACTTGGCACGTAACAGACAGGAGCTAAGGATTAATGAATTCCCCTGGATCTAACCAGTACAAGCCCTTGTTGTTTTTAGTTTTTCTCTCTCAGCTAGTATATGACATTTGAATTTTTATGTTTTTGAGTAGTACTGCTTGGTTGGAAATATTTTCCTTCCAGGTTTGCTGCTTTTGAAGATGTAAGTTCCCTGCTGTAAGCCAAACTCTGTAATGCTGTAATGGAAAAAGTCTCTGACACACACACACACACACACACACACACACACGCACACGTTGACCTGATCTCAGGTTGTAAAAATGTAAAACTTGTATTATTCAACAAATCAAAGTCTTGGGTTCCATTTGAAGTGACAAAATAATGCATCTTAATTGCATAATAGTCTATTTTAATAATAATGATGATGTATATGAAAATAATCATATTGTAAGCAAGCACCCATGTAATTTATCTAGTAGAATTGGTTAAGTTCAGCCACCCATACAGGCATGTTAATAGTTTCCATGTCTGTGAGTATGGAAGGGTTGGTTTGGGTCAGAGTGACAGAAATTTCATCATCATATTGCAAGTGATAGGCAGGAAAAAAAGAGGGACGTAGCCATGTGATGTCACATATTGGTTTGTGAAGTCCCGTTTTGAGGCCTCAAGATGAGTGTTTTCACCGTTGCCATCTTGGTGTTTTGAAACCAGATGTGATGAGAAAGGGCTGGAATTGAAATCAGCCAATCCTGAATAATCCTCCTTTCTGACTTTTAAAATAATAAAAATTTACTAAATGGACTCAGTGTTTTTTCAACATGACCATGAAATGAGTAACTGAGCCCATAATTTTGTCAGAAAATGTTTACAGAGGTCCAGGCAGAGGGCTGCTTACCAATAGATATTGAAATGGTTGGAAGTCTTTCGGCAGCCACAGGTACCACCCTTTGGTGACCATTAAGAAGTATGCAGTTTTCAGGCAATATCTCATTGGCTTCACTTTTTAGACCTGGAAGCGACATCCATTTTTTATCATGTCTTTGCCGTGAGTGCAAGGCTTGGAGCCCATCAGACGGACTTAAAGTAACACTGGAACAATGTGGAGGCCATTTGAGCAGAGTGAACTTATTTCCATGTTCAGGAAACCAGTTTGAGATTATCTGAGTTTTGTGACATGGCTCGTTATCCTGTTGGAACAGCCATCAAAAGACGTGATCATAAAAGGATGGACATGGTCAGCAGCAATACTCATATCCCCGACACGATTACACCACCACCACCAGCAGGATAAAAGATGTTTTCAAGTTGTTTATGCATATTACCAGTTTCCTGTTCTTAGCTGACAGGAGTGGCACCCATTGTGGTCTCCTGCTGTTGTAGTCCATTTCCTTCAAAATTTGATGTATGTTCAGAGATGCTCTTCTGCCCTTCTGTGTGGAGTTTGCATGTTCTCCCTGTATGCAGGTTTCCTCCAGGAACTCTGCTTTCTCAGTCACTGAGAAAGGCCCTACCTGGGTTTGAACCCAGGACCCTCTTGCTGTGAGGCAACAGTGCTAACCACTGAGCAACCATGGCATGATTATTTGAGCTACTGTGGCCATTGTCCTCTGACATCGGGTATCAGTGAGTTGTCATTTTCACCCAGAGAACTGCCACTCACTGGATCTCATTTTTGGACCATTCTTTGTAAATCCTAGAGATGGTTGTCTGGGAAAATCCCAGCAGATCAGCAGTTTCTAATATAATACTCAGACCAGCCTTTTTGGCACCAACAACCATACTTAATTTGAAGTTCTGCAAGTTGTCTTGACCATGTCTACATGCCCAAATGCATTGTGTTGCTGCTATTTGATTGGCTGATTAGATGGGTTTTTTTTTTTAAATGAATGCACAGTTGAGCAGGTGTGCCTAATAAAGTGCCCAGTTGTTGCATAATCTTTTTTTTAAACTCCTTTTCATTTTCAGTATTCAAAAATTGCACATGTTAAACTACTCTAAACTTTAATGGGAGCCATTGAAGCAACTACCGTCAGGAGTGCAGGATCCTGTTATGATAGGCTGGGATATACAGTATATACAAGAGACTTACTAAAACAAGAAGAGCCTGGAATGTTCTGTACTGACCAGCTATTATCTACAAAGTGATGGATGACAAGCAAATTGCTTTATATTTGGACAGGGCTTTAGTTACCACTGTTAGACCTTATTGAGCTCTCTGTTCTCACACTGCATATGTGTTGATCAAAATGAACCTAGGAGAATTGAAAGATTTACCACTGGAACTTCTCAGTAATTATCGAAACAATGGATCCCTGTTTTCAGGCATATGGCAGGCTTCTAGTTAGTTGGTGACTCTTGTGGAGGCTGGCATTATTATATCCTCAGAAAGTGGGGATCTTTTGGAATCAGCTGCCACAAAGCCTTTGTGTCATCGCAAAAAAAAAAATTGACTCAGGATTTTGAATTTTTGCACAGTGATTGACCTCTTTGAGATCTGGAACTGATTAGATTTTCAGCCATTTTTAATATACAGATTTGCCACTAGGTGGCATTTCCTGTAATTTTTCAAAAACATCTTTAGCCACATACCTGTGACTATGTAAAATGAAACCCAAATCAATCATGGAGTCATACACATTCACGGTAACACCATGTTGTGTCTGCCCCCCATTGCAGTCTGCTAGTGCTGTGGCTGAAATTGGTAAAATATGCACATTTTTTTTAGCCATACTTTTGTGACTATTTGTCCAAACTCCACAAAAGAAAAACCAAGTCGATTGTGGAATCTCGGTAATATGTCTGCTGCCATCGCCATCTGCTGTTGTGGCCGAAATCTGTAAAAAAAAAAAAAATTTGGAGAATATTATAGAATCATCCAGTTTGCACGAAAACAAATTGTTCATGGCATCTAGACAGTCACCTCTATGTAAAACACGGGAATAAAAATCAAGGTAGTGATCAGAGAACAATGTCAACCCTTTAGGTGGTGGAGAATTTCACTAGATTAAAATCACAGCTTCTTGCTGAAAGCTATCACAACTGAGCCCTCCAGTTATTTTCAAATTCACTTCTCTTGAAGTATTTCCAGATCACCCTCTGTACGACGCTGAGAGAAAGTTTTCTGATTTTATCTTTATTCTTGTAGTGCAGTGCCAGCTAAATACTAAAAAAGGAGCGAGACTTCTCCAACACCATGCTGACTGAAGTAGCTTAGCATCCATCATGTGCCCTGAGGCTCCGCAGTATGTACCTGGCAGGCCAGCTCAAGCTGAAGGTTGGCCTTGTAACACAGTTGGTAAGGCAGGGAAATGTTTGTGGTTTTAGGCCAAAGTGGTTGTATATAATCTTCTCTCCACCCAAACCATCTGTTGAGTCCATGGAAAGAGAACTCATCTAAATAAATACTCAGCTGAAATGGTTTGTTTATTTACTCTTGACTGTTACAGCCTCATGGTCAGTAATGACAGAACCCTATAGATATATACTAGGGAAAAGATATTTAAAAATTTACTCTAATGTTAATTTCAGACAGAGCGATGTTTCAGTGGTAGAATGAGCTGGTCTTTGTTCTCAGTTAAGACCACAATTCACATTAATTAGCTGGTGACCACCAACTGTTCTTTTGCAATGCCATATCAATAAGGCCTGAGTTACAGGAAGAGCAACTGTTGAGTATTTCAGATTTTTTTTTAAAAATCAGTGCACATAATGTGATTTTACACTTATAGGTCAATTTTAGATTTTTTCTTGATCTCTTTTCATTTCCACAAGAGGTACATGTATTGGATTTTTAAAATCTAAATTAAAAATCTTGGTTGCCCTTGATGTTCTTTCCGTAAAGATCAGATATGATAAAGGCCTCATTTTTCAGTTCTTCTTCATGCAGGCGGCATCTTTAGCCAAGCCAGGCAATTATTCCTTTTAAGATGGGTAATTAAATGGTTCTTCCCCTGAACTGAGGGCTTGAGAGATTTATGTGGACTATGAACACACTGAGGATGTTCTTCAAGCTGTATCATGATGAAGAGACGCTGTCTTTCCTGCCAGGCTCCACCTGCTGAGGTTTTGTTATGACCCTGTCATGGGTAGAAGGGGTGGCGGTGAGGTCACACAGGGAATAAGGCTTGGCAACCAACGGCAGACTGCAGTCAAATTCTCTGGCAAAGATTTAAGTCTTGCCTGCGGGCACATGGTTAACCTCAGTCTGTTGATTCATCAGAGCTTTCCCAGTGCAGGGATAATGGAAAACAAAATTTGAGGGTGATAACAGTAGAATGAGAACAGAGTTGTTATTCTGTTTTGTTTAGTGGAATGGACTGGCCACACAAGCAAGGATCAGGGCCCGATGTACTCTCAGTGCAGCCCAAAGAAACAGGTTGTCCTTGTAATACCACATACCCAAACAAACTATAAACCTCTGCATGGGAAATATCATATTGTCTTCTTCTTTTATTGGCTGCTCCCTTAGAGGGGTCGCCACAGGGGTCACCTCCCTCTATTCCTTGCATATTCTGTTACACCAAACCTCTACATGTCCTCCTTCACTGCATCCATGAATCTTCTCTGTGGTCTTCCTCTTCTCCTCCTGCCTGGCAGCTCCATCTTTAATATCCTTTGCCCAGTATATCCACTATCCCTCCTCTGCACATGTCCAGACCATCTCAACCTTGCCTCTCTGACTTTGTCTCCAAACAGCTCAATGAGTGTATTCCTCATTTCTAATCCTGTCCATCCTGACTTTTGGTCAGTGCCGTCAACCCTCTCTACTGTCTTGTAAACCTTGCTCTTGTTCTGTCTTGCGTCTACCAACTTTCATTCCTCTTCTCTCCCATGCATACCTCTCCAGGCTCTGCAGATCACAGTGTCCTTCTGCGAACATCATAGTCCCTAGAGACTCCTGCCTGACCCCATCTGTTAGCCTGTCCATCACCACTACAAACTAGAAGGGGCTCAAAACAGATCCCTCATGTAATCCCACCCTGACCCTGAACCCAGTTGTCACTCCACCTTGCCACCATTTCACTGTCTACATACATCTCTGCCACTCTTAAATACAGCAGTTCCTGTCTTGGCACCATGTCATATGCTTTCTTAAGATCCACAAATACACAACTTCTTCTGACCTTCCCTAGACATCTCCATCAGCACTCTCAAAGCAAAAATTGTGTCTGTAATACCCATTCTTGGCATGAAACCATACTACTTACTAACTTCAGCAACTCTTTCTTGTTTCTTCATGGCAGGCTGATCAACTTTATACCTCTAGTTACTACAGCTTTGCACATTACCTTTGTTCTTGAACATAGGAAATGTCATATAATGTAAGTATTCTGCTGTAGACCTGTTCTGTCTTGCTGTATCTGTCAGGTCAAAGATCCTGTAACATTACAAAAAGAAAAGGAAAAAAAAAAACTGTGGCACATTTTAGAACATTCCATTGCACAGCATGCTTGAACGTCAACCCAGATTTACTATGCTAATGATTAAATATGCCAAAACAAAACAAACAAACAAGCAAAAAAGGATTGGCACTTTAAAATACATTGTGTGAATCATAGATTTTTCTACAATTCTAAAAAGTGGAATGTCAAGCATTAGCCGTGCTCAGTCTAAGACGTTTTTCAAAAGGACCTCAATAAAAAATAGTCAGTTACAGTCAAACTTTTTTAGAATCAAGTCTCATTCTTCAACAGCCATCTTGGTACCACATCAGGGCAGTTATTTTGAGCTTACCAAATGGGTGAGAGCCATTCCTTTCATTTCACTTCTTTCCGAGGCACAAATCATCAGTCAGCTCTATTAGAAAATAGTTCAAAAGTTGCTGACTTTTTCTGAGAATACTTCATGATCAGCATCTTTGCCTTATCCCACCAGAACACTGAGCCTGTTCCACTCTAATTAAAAATTCATGAATTCGGTAATAATCCAATAAAGATGTACGGGTCAGGCATCTACAGCTTTATGATGATAGTAAAAATGTCTGCCACCACCTAGCTGAAAGGGGTGTGAAATATGTGCATGCATTTGTGCAACAACACACTAGGCTCATATGTGTCCTGCTTCAGCTCAAACAACAAATAACATATGTAAATTTATGATAAATATGGGCATATATAATTGTTACATTCTCAAAGATCGCAGACATTGCTCACCATGCGATTGTCCTACCTTCTGGGAAGGAATTGAGCAGATGAATGAGCCATGTGAATACCTTCAAAATACAAGAAAAGGTAATTATAAAATTTTTATAGTGTTTTTATCATTAGATTTTTATTTCTGCATCCTTGTTCATTTTCTGAAACAGCATAGCTGTGCTATAAACTGTCACAAAGGTCAGAGGGAGTGATGTTACCATGCTGGTGAAAGCTGAGTCTTAAATTATCCTTATTCTGCTGTTTTTTTCTGTGAAAGGTCAGCAGGCTTGTGCTGGCTTGTCCATTAGCACAGTGATGAGTCACACATAGAAAAGGCTGTAGTTAGTTTCACTGGCTTCTCTCATATACCTGATGGGTTCACTGCACTGATTAACCACTGTAGCTCTCTGTGTTTTCATAAGAACACACAGGGCTCTTTGCCTATAATTACCTCTTATTATAGTAGGAAATGGATCCCTCACATCTGCTTCCAATGAATGGCCAGGTTTGCCCCCCTTGCTTTCTTGTATTATTGCTTAAACTCCTGACAAACAGATGTCTTTGTAGGTGTGAGCATGCAGTCAAATTAAAGCCTGTTGTTGAATTATGAGGACAGGTGAAATTTGTCTGTCAGCCATTAAAAGGCAGATACTCCCAGACTTTTTATAGCTGTCAGATGTTGGCCTTTGGGGTTGTTGTCTAGCTGGTAGATGGCCAAAAACATCCTTAAGTCTTTGATATTGTCTTTGATTTGAACCTCCTGCGGCACTGATTTAAAACAGCACACTCTGAGGGGGGGCAAAATCACATGGACTATATAGGTGTTGTGTAAGGTAAAGCTGTGTAGGGTCCACATAGTGCCCACGTAGTAAACAGTGATTTGCAGTGGGAATGTGGGCTGTTTTTTGTACTCAAGTCACACGTGATAAACAGTCAAGAGCACAGTTAATTCAGGTAATATTTTGACACTAATGTAGAAACACAACTAAAAGGATTATGGTTAAAGTCATGGAATAAATCCTCAGAGATGTATCACCTGACCCGTGTTTTTAAGGTTAACTTCTGTCTTTCATATCCTGCTTCTGGGTAATGATGGCAGCAGCTTTTACAAAGCACAGGAGTGGATTGTTAAAAGCTTGGTCTCAATAAAGGTTCAAGCAGTAAATGGCAAATCAAAAGTGGAATTATTACTCATTAGTTCTGATTCAAACTTTCAGTGATAGGATTATACCAATCTTCAGCAAGTTTTAGGGAAATTTAGATTCTCAACCACCAGACCACTGTGCTGATCTGTGGTATTGTACAATATTATATTTTTAATGAAGCAACACAGGTAAGCAAATATGTAACTTACCACACTGTTTAAACTTTTACATTTTAGCGCACATCTAGGTTAATCTAAATTTCCTCACGTTCATATTTGTGGAGTGAAAAAAGAACCCTAGTACTTCCATTTTGTTTTTAAATGTTTGCAAGAAAGTGTGCAACACCTTATTCCTCTTATATATTCTTATATACTGTGGGGATGTTCTTCTGGTTGTTGTGCCAAATTTTATAACATACAGTAAATTCTCTGTTGCTGTTTTCCTCTGTTTACACTGTAGTTACTGCTTCATTTAGATATTGCTCTGCTGTGAACATGCAGGCACTTTATTTTTGGAGCTATCTTGTGGAGGAAGGGTAAGTGAAGTAAAGGAAGTGTTTAATTTAGCCTTTGGATTTTATCTGGCGCTAAGCATAAGATCTAGCAGGCGTGGTTCTTTCTGGGGGGAATTCCTTCACCTACCTTCATCAAGGAAAATGAGATAGCAGTCATGCTCACTTAAATTCTCTTTCATCACACTTAATATCTACGTAGTTTGCTTTTTCTGATCTCTGAGGAACATGTGTGTTGCAAATATTGACATGTAGTGACTATTTTTTATTAATCTGTTTATGTTTCAGAGGGACTCATTTGCTTTCATTCACCAGTTGGTGAATCATGACTGCTCAAACCATATCAGTACCTACTTTTCGTTTTGTGTGATGGACAGATGAATGATCCCTGGAGGGAAAATGTCTAGACAGGAAGATTCCTAGTCTAGGTGAATTAATATACTGAAGGCTTCATTGCTGATACAGTCACTAACTAAATACAGAATGTCATAGCTTTTAAGCATGACTCATGCTGAAAGGTTTTCTATCTTAGGTTAAGCAGGATAAGTAGTCTAACATAGGAAAAACCATTAAAAGGCAATAACAGCATACCATGATTATTGCTTTACATCACCATTGCCACTGATTTGAGTAAAACCAAATCAGGTGAAGGCTAAAGTTAAGAAAATATGTAACTTTGTTTCTGTGAAGCCAAATAATGCAGGAAAGCTCCAAAAGGTCTCAAGAGGCTCTCGTTGAGCCCCGTGTTGACCTTGGACAAAAGTAACGATGGGACTACTGTTTATCTCCAGTCCAACAGCTTTCCCCCAGTCCTCATTCATAACCATATCTTCATCCTGCACTCTCTCAGTTTGCTTATCCAAAGTCTGCTCTGAGACTTACTAAGGTTTGAGCTGGCATGGATTTCCATACTTGTTGCTAGAGTTGGGTGCATTGAAACAGTACAAGTAACTTTTTGTGTGAGTGTTCAACTTTTAGTTTGTTTCAGCCAACAGCTTTTCAGTCAGCTTTTTTTTTTCTTAATGATTATTGCCTTTAACAAGGTGGCTTCCACATTAGAAAGAAGTTATAAGGCTTATTTATAGGCTTCCAAAGATCTAGAAGGGCTTAAGAACAAAACATAAAATGCGTTAAAAAATAAATCAATGCATAAATAGATAAAAATGAGACCTACTATAAGACCACTACCGATGTTTAACCTGAGTAATCCAAGTAAACTAGTCCTTTTTTCTGACTGGTCAAAATAAAAGCTTTTTACACTTGGATAAATCTGACACACCTCTGGGATTCCCCTGATCTTTCTTCTTGAACCAGCCTTCAGAAGATAAACTGGTGCTTTGCAAGTGTCCTGCCCCTTGATCCTTTGTTAAGGGGCGACAGAGGGAATTTGAATCCAGAGTTTAAAACTATGAATAGAGATGGCGAGAGCCAGTCAGACTGAAGGAATTTCATGCTGACATAGTCAGTAACCTATTCCCTTTCTCAAACAAAACACAATAATTGGCGTTAGGAATGTTCACATTTCCCTGCTTTAGGCTGTAGTTAAAGATGTAAAGCTGGCTTGCTTTTTAGAGGGTGGTTAAGATTTGCCTCTATCCTTGGATTGTGGGAAATAAATGACTTCCTTTACCAAACATAGGAGACAACCTGTGGGAAAGTCCCTTGTTATTGTAGGCTGAAGCTTAAGGTCTCATCTCTGTGGGTGATTTGCCTTAACACATTCATGTCTATTTTTGGTCATTAAAAAGTATACATTGTCAAAACAAAATAGCTAAATCAATTCATTCCACGCAGTGAAAAAAGGAAAGTGGAGCACAGTATCTGAGAAACTGAGCTGTTGTCTCCTGAGTCACTGTATCAAGTGTAACAATTTCAAGAGATCCCGAGTTAACTTTCATGTGCAGACCACATGTGGGTGTGCCAGCATGCTGAGCCGTAGTTGGCTGTGCCTTCTACCACTCACAGCGTTCTCTAAAACATGACTTTCTTCTGTGTTTATTGGTTGCTTTCCAGGCCTAACCTCAAATGGAGAGGTGAGGGGCTTGCCAACCTTTGCAGTAGACTGCCTACTGTTGTACTCAGCTCCTCTGATGATCAATTTGGAAAATGCATGAGTAGAGTTTTACATAGATGGGAATCTCACACAAAAGCTTCTTTCAAATTGCTGGCCAACTAAAATTCAGGTGACTAAGCACAACTTGCATATCCTGAACACTACTGTAATAGCTACCACTGCATAATATGAAGTTGCTTGCAGATTAAACATTGCCCTGCTTTTAATGGGTAATAAGCGACTCCACTTTTAATTATCCTTTTTGACGCAAGTAACGTCTAAAGTAACCATGATGGAAACAGCATGAAACACCTCAGGGGTCTGGAGATGTCCTCTCACTGGCCTTGTGGCCTCAGGGCCTCTGGAGGGGGGTGTAATAACACCTGCAGCTACGCAGCTCCTGAGGTATTTTTATCCCCCCCCGGAATTCCACCTCAGTTCTCACTGTAGATCCCCCGTCTAAGCTCATGGGAACATGGGAACTTGGGAACACAGATTTAAACAACTCAACTGCTTCACTATTTTTCATTCATTCTTGTTGACATGTCCCTTCAGTAAGTCATCATCGGATGCAAGCACACACTTCCGCATTTGAGAATTATTAGTTGTGTTAACAAGCAGATTTTTGTATCAGGGTGATATTAGTCATCAGCAGCTGCTCTTTCAAACTAGTGAAACTGAATTTTTAGCCTTCACCACTTCTCCCAACAGACAAAGACTGTGTGCTCTTCCCACTGGTGTTTTGAACCAGATCCAACTAACAAGCGCAGATGACTTGGAAAATATGCTGACATTTGGAACAGAAATGACAACTGCATAAATGGCTTTGCTGCTGTGGAATTGGTTATGGCATTGTTCTGTCAAAACATGGTGTTAGTAAGTGGCAACAGCTGAGCGGGTTCATAGTAAAGTTATTTGTAATGACCCTTAACTGTGACTACTAGATTTGGCGTTCAGTCAGCATTTTGTCATGTGAATAAAGTAAATTAATCTTCTGAGGAGGATAGCCCCCGCTGAGGCACCTATACGTACATGTACGCACACAATTAGGGTACAGTTAGGGTGCACCTTCTTATTTCAACTTGTTGAATTGCAGTTATGCAAAAGGAGGACCGCTGTCTGTGACACCCTGCAGTTCGAAAGCCTTGTTATGGTGGCATCTCTGAAGGACTGTTATGTAGTGATTTGGTTTTGCATCTGATGGAGCAGCCACATATCATACCTACACTGACAGCAGTAATAAAGAGTACATATTCTAACAGGTGTCAGGCTATATGGGACCCACTGTGGATGGAGACAAAAAGAACAACATTCCCTCCTCTGTTTTTTCACAAATTGCACCCTGAATACAATGATCCCCCTATTGTACGTTAGGTTTTTGCAGGTACTAAAGTGTTTCTAGTCTCTGCTTGGCTTGTCGATTTCAAAGGCTGAAATTGATTCTAGCAGTGCATGTTGTAAAAATGTCTACTGTTAGAGTTGATATGAACATTAAGCAGTAAGAATCGTTCACTCTTTCATCTCACCTGTCATGCTCACTGAATGAAGTAGGGATTTCATGCATAATCAGAGAGCAGGAGTACCCTCCAAGCAATATTCGAATAAAAAGGGTAACTACAATAACATTGAATAGTGTTGTTTATGCCTGAAGACAAAGATGAGTTCATGTGCTGCTGCGGTATCATATGATCCTCGAGTGTAAATTACCCATTACTAATGGTTCTTCGTAGCATTGATATGTTTCAGATTTCTTCGTAATTGCTGACTGTGGGCTCCTAGACAATGATATTCACATCAATATTTATTTTGTAATAATTTTAAAGACTAGAGAACCCTTTTCATGATTGTCTGTGTGGGCTGTGTTAAAAGCTAACCTTTTCTTGTTGCCCATGGATATTTTGTGCTGCTCTGCAAGTAAGGCCAGGCTAGATCAGATTTTCCAACCATGTCTGCTCCCACTTTTGGCCTTTCCATGGAGCACAGGTTAGCCAAAACGGCTGCCAGGTAATTTCCAACGGAGAATGGAGGAGGGTATGGGGGATGGGGGTGTCTTAAAAGGCAAGGATAACCTCTGAATATCTTCCCTCTTTACTCCCTTTGATGATTTTGTCAACATCAGACAGTGGTGTCTTGTTTGCTCTGCAGTGCAGAACATCTGGAGAAGCACAGATCTCTTTTATGCTTCAGCTCTACTATGTTTATATTAATGGCATAAACAGCTGCAGAACAATATTTTGTTCTCACAGTCCATCACTTTAGTTGACCTCATGTAGGCCTTGGCAAAGCTAAAAGAGACTAGCACTGGAAAAAAAAATTGTGGGAAGAAAGGAATAGGAATATGACTTTGATGTGCAGATGGTGTCCAACAAAGAGCTCTGTTCAGATAACGGTAGCTTTTATTGTGATGTTCTAAGCTCAAAGTGCATCTTGGGTTTCCAAAGACTATTCAAAACTCACAGTTTGAGATACTCAACACGCTGGAACTGCCTTTCATACCAGAAACTTCACCATGGTCCCTGCAAATCTGAGTTAATTATGAGATCGCCATTCCAAATAGCATGACCTTGGGAACTGGTGGAAACTGGCTTTACCAACATGAATCTACTCCCTACGGCCAGGATGCCTGAGGGTTATTCCCTTTCTGGCGAAAGGGTCGAGATCCCATTCTGTTCTCACAAAGTCAAGAATCTATTATTATCAAGATGCAGATGTTTACTTTCTCCACCTCACTGGCAAGCTTTGCATGTAACATGGTTCCAAAGCTTCAGTTTCAGACATGTTTGCATAAAGTGCTTTTCCCACGCAGCACCATGGTGAATTCATTAAGTATGATGCACAGTGTTGAGGGAAGAGGGTGTTGTGCAACTTGACAGACTGATCTAGCTTTGGCCAGCGATTATGTGGGACAATATGAGTGTGGCCAAGTCAACAGGTGGTGTCAGCTTAGTTGGTCCTGAGGTGGGAATGAGTGAGAGAGAAAGAGAGGAGGGTAACTCTGCTGCTTTTAGCGGAAGCCAGTACTTAATCATAGAGCCATCAAACAGCTGTTGCTACTTCCTTTCTAAAGCTTAACTAGCCAGCAAACCTTTAAATCAACTCAGCACAAGCTGCATTTAAAAAGGAGACTGAAAAAAATGCTTTTCGTAGACACATTAGGAAATTGGTTCTTGAGATGGCAGTGTCGGTCTGTTTATTCCAAATTAAGGTATCTTAACCCTGGTCCTGCTGGACATCAATATATTGATGTCCCAGATAAGTTTCGTGTACTGCCGGTCATCTATATATTGATCACTTCCGGTGTTTTCATTCACTGCCGGTCGTTTGGCTGGTCATATAGCTGGCAGGACAAGGGTTAATAACTCTTCCTCGGATTCCTGAGGGACTTTATATAGGCATTCATGGTCCCAACAGGAGCCCCTTCCACAGTGGGATGGTCATGCAGTGTAAGATCTATGCCAAGTCACTTATGCAGATTCATCCACTGTGGTGACTCCTTGTGGGAATACAAGAGTGAAGCAGCAGGTGCTTATTTATGTTCCCAAGTGGGTGATGCTCACTGACTTTTGGAATCCCCTGACTTTTCCTCAAGCACCACTGTGCGGTTGACAATTTTTTCAACTGAAGCTTCTCCACAACTGTGATGTGTCTGACTGTGAAGTTTGGTACATATATTCAAGGTGCGATTTGTGAAAAAAACAGGGGGTGGGTTCTTTCTCTCTCCATGAAAATTATTCAGGAACCACAGTGGTCTTGTACACTCTGAAGCATGCTAGAATATGTATTACTTATTACTGCTTTCAATGATACATTTATAAAATAATTATGAACTTCAGTTACACAAGTTCCGAACTTAAACATCAAACCACAGTGTTTATCAGAATTAGTATCAGAATCTGAAAGCTTTATTAATATCAGGGAGGGAAATAATATTTTAATTTTTATTAAATTAATATGTGCAATATTCATAGTTAAGTGCTTTCCTCATTCAAACACAGGTGAGCCAATGAAACGTAGCAATACAAACGGTAAATACAATATTTTCATGCCACAATTCTATCCCCCTTTTGCTTAGCACTATGTGGCCAGGTGTGTCACTTAACCTCAGTTGGCCTTTTTAATTGCCACAGTCAGAAACTGAATTTTTAGGGTTTGGAAAAACCCCTGTGTGCTCCATGCCCCTTTGACCTCATCTCAGAGGAAAGGGGTCAACTGCAGGGGAGGAGACATTGAACCCCCGTTTGGTACCCAGAGATGCGTGGCCCAAGGGTTATGCAAAACTTACCCAGGCTTTGGGGTAAAGTTCATATGGTGGGCTGGGACTAGTGGTTGCCAGATGGAACCCCAGACCTGCCTCCATGAGAATCTCGAAGACTGTGCCCTCAGAAGAGGCCGTTGAGGACAAAATCGCTTTGGAACATGCACAAGCCACAGGGTTGTAATGACAGAAGGACGACTTCCATTGCCGGCCCCCAGTGAGTAGACCATCTTTTCAACAGACTGACAACCTGTCCAGCATGTATGCCGCCTCTTACCCAACGACAGCTGGGTTAGGCTCCAGCCGGCTTTTGTAGTTTGGGAGCCAATAAATACGAGAAAATGACTCTGCTCTGTAATGTGCTTGACGTCTTCTTGAAAGCAGGTTGCAACTTTTGATTGATGCCGTAAATGGTGGTCAGGTTAGGGTTCATCTTTTCACGCAGGAGTGTGGCTGCTTGCCTAGCCAACAAACTGTGCATTTCTTCAGAGACACCCTTCACAGAAAACCCCTCTGACTGCAGAATGTCACAGACAGCAACAATTCAACCAGCTGAAAGAACAAACTGCAGAACACACCTTTGTAGGAGATTCTGATGAAGTGGATCAGCATGTGTGCGTATACAGGAATACTTCTTGGATTTATTTTTGTGTGTGTGAAATTTGCCGCTCTGCATGCTTTTCATTTTTCGTTCATTTAGGTAGCAGTAAGTTTCATGCTAGCACAGCAGTGTTTTTTCGAATAGAGAAACGTTGGAACGCAGTGTCAGCCTTACTGTTACGGAAGCACGAGCACTCAAAGTCCATTTCTGATTTGATCTTTACACTGTAGCTCAAAAATCAGAGGTTAGGGATAATATAGCCAAGGCAGGGACATGTATACCAGAAGGGTGAAATCCCCATGAAATATGTATATATCTACCAAAGCTCAATTTGATATTTGTCCCGAGTTGTTGCTGTGTTTCACAGTCAGCTAGATATTCAAGCATCTCAGATCCCTGATCCCTCCAAGTTCCCCAGTGGGATGAAAAGCAGACTTCTTAAGTGACACAGCAGTGCTTTCAAAGGGACTCTTTCTGTTATAAATAAACAGGCCAGGGCTGGCCAAGCTGGAGCTGCTCTTCCCCACTGAGCTGCTACAAGTCTCAGCAACTCGCCTGTCAGCTGTCGTCTGGGGGAGCTGGCCCCTCTGTCCCCTCCTCCCGGCAGGTCACTCTCTCAGAAATGTTACCGGAAACACATGCGCTATTTTCAGACCGTGCACTCCCGCAGTGTTTACGCTGTATGTGACATGCATCTCAGGTGAGCAAGGGCTTGATAGTGTTTTTGCAGTTTCCTTTTAAGCTTTCTACTACTGTTTGCTGTAAGTTAAGCATTTTAGCTTCGACTTGTTGTGGCCATGAGACTATAAACATTTATTGGGATATTTTTCTAACAATAAGCACGCCGAGAGTTTAACCGCCAATCCAGTAAACTCAGCTTTCTTGCTAACCACAGTGCGCTGTTAAAATGAATGAGTTAAATTCCTTACAAAGCCAGTAGGCTGATTGTCCCTGAACAGGCAGTATAGGTAGGCATTCTTTAATACCTGCACCATACCAAAATAGCGGGTGTTTCCTGTGCTTTTGTTCAGTAAAGTTGGAGGCATTCAGGATTCCCCACTGGACAAGCGGTGGCTGTGATTCTAGGTGGTCTCTTAAGGCGGCACCCTGCTGAGGTGATAATTGAAAAGATGGTGTTTCTGTGGATGTCAAATGGGCTTTCACGCCTAGGGATGTTTGGGGGGGACGTGGTCACGCTGTATTATCCCACCCACCGTGGAAATATAATGCAGTGTAGGCTTAGAAATCACTTTAATCTACACTACCTGCAGAGTAGCCTAAAAATGTGTAATTTGAGAACATCCATGCTTAGACGGTTCTTTGGATCATTTCAGATGAAGTCTTTTGCTGCTTGTTTCTTTCAGATTTCCAAGATTCATAAAGAAGTATGCTGTAAAAGGAGCAAGTCTACACAAATTCCAAATTCCATTTTGCTATCACGGAGGCTGAGAAAAGACCATCAGAGATCGCATTTCATTTAGTGTTAGGCTTGGGTGTCTCGTTTTACAGCTGGTTTACAATCTCTGAACTCTGTCGGGTCGTTGTGCCGCCAGGCTGTGACCTTTTAGCCTAAAATGTAGTACGTTACCGTGACTCACCTCCACTTTGCGAGTTATGCTGTTTGGAACTAATTCAGACACATAAAAAAACAGTTTCGACTAATACTGTGTGTCTAATAAAGTTTTGCGGTGTAATCGCAGAAACATGAGGTACATTTAATGTTTGATGCATTGAGCAGTATTTATAAGCATATACACAGTGGGGACTTATTGGTTCACCCTCCATTTTTATTCCATGAAAACTAGAAAGAAAAAGCTCAAAAACACTGCAGTTGTCTGCAGTGTAGACATAATTTCTCACCTTGTGTAGCTGCACCATGCACACAAGTCCTCACAGGCTGGATGCTTTTTGACACGCCTCCCTCAACAGTGAGTGCTGGTATAAAGAAAGGAGTGTGTGTGAGGTTGTGTGGCAAAATGGTAGCTTGAGGCTCTGCTTGCTTTCCACATGGAATGTTTGCCTCTCACATAGAGAGAAGGGACAGAGACTGGGATTTTAGTTGTTCTGACATATTATACTGCTTTCTGGCCGTACGTGCACAGCTATAATGAGGTGTACTCATCCTGACCCTAGTGGATGCAGAAAGTATAACACTAGTGTAACTAATACCTTTTTGTTGAATTTGTTTGACGCTGTCAAGATGTGACAAGTGTGACTTTTCATACATATAGTACTTATAGAAGGATGGAAGTGATTTAGATTAACATAATTTGTGCTTCTTCTACTTAAAGGAGAACTCCAGTGATTTTGTGCATCTGGAGACAGGTATTGGGAAGTGCTTCTGCATATACAGGAAATGATCCACAAACCCTTTTTTGGCTCCAGCGCAAACCTCATCCAAAAAAATCTTGAGCCCCACCACATTTATTTATATTTTACTCCCAAGGAGCAAGACTTTATTGTAGTTTTTAAAGTGGTCTTGAGCAGAGGTTTTCCAGGCTTTCTGAAGATCTGTCAAAAAATTTTATTTTTTTTTGGACATAGGCTGCTTTTCACTCATTTTCAGTCCAGTCTGTGTACCTGATCAGATCTGGAGACTGTGCCGGCCACTCCATTCCGGCCAGAATTCTGGCTGACTGCTTATTCTTTAAGTATTGCTGACACATTTTGGAGGTGTGTTTTGGGCCACTCTGTGCAAATCTCCTATTTTACCACCTCCATAACACCCCCAGATCATCACATTGCCTCCACCACGCCTGACTGACGGTATTAAGCCCTGTTCTTGCATCTTTTCATTGGTTCTGCATCTCACAAATGTTCTTCTGTTTGATCCAAAGACTTCAAACTTGGACTCATCTGTTCATAACACTTTCTTCCAGTCTTCCAGTGTTCAGGTTCTATGCTTTTTTGCCCATCTCAGTCGTTTCTTTTATTTGCCAGTCTAAGATATGGCTTTTTCTTGGCAATTCTGCCATAAAGTCCAGCATCCTGAAGTCACCCCTTCACTGTTGATGCTGGCACTGGTGTGTGACAGGTACTATGCCAGTTGATGACCTGTGAGGCATCTTTGTCTTAAACTACACACTCTCAGATATTTTTCTACTTGCACAGTTGTGCATCAGGGCCTCACACTCCCTTTTCTGTCAGTGTTAGAGACAGGTTTTGTTGCTCTCTGAAGAGAGAAGTTAACAGCATGATAAGAGACTGTAAATTTCCTCGCAGTTTCTCGCACTGAATAACTTTCATTTCTAAGCACAACAATAGACTGACGAGTCTCTAAAGAAAGTTCTTTCTTTCTGGTCATTTTAAGCGCGTGAACAAACAACTGCTGATGCTTCAGATACTAAACTAACCTTAAGAATACCATGCTCCTTTTGTTGCTCCCTTATTAGTCCCGTGGTTTTTAGGTGTGCAACACAATTGCAAAAGGGTTTTCTACTGATCAATTAGCCTTATAAAATGATCAACATGGATTAGCAGCCACACCAGGAGATTGTGGTGGGGTGTTTTTTTTTAACATTTTGTTTGAAATGATCTCATTTCTCTTTTTAAATTATGCACCGGAGAAATTCTGGACCTCATTTGCCTGAAATTATATTTTAATGCTTCTCATTGCATTGCGCCCTGTGGCATCATTCTGCAAATACCATAATGTACCTGAAGAGAAAACGCGTGTGTTGATAAAGTGCTGAGTGTGCTGCTTATTTCCAGCAGGAGACCGAGCTTATTGTAAAATGCATGGCATAGCTGTTGTGTGGGAGAGTGAATGAATGACCGGGGGGGGTCAGGCAGGCTCTCCAAGCATGTGTTCAAAAATGCGGACTTATCCTATTCTGGCCCCCTTCCTCCTCGCTGCAATTCCTCTCTTCTGAGAAAATCTGGCATGTTTGTTGCACCCACAGTATTAGTCATGGAACACTGTAAGAAGCCAATCTGTGAATGTTGTCAAAAGCTCCTTCCACTTACTCCCTGTCCAATCACTTTGGATTAAACACGTAGAAATGTCAATGCGCTGTTGAGTGCAGAAGGGCCTCACTCAGTGAGCTATTTATTCAGTTGGGGCTCAAGCGAAAGGTTTAGTGTCAGAAGTGGCAGTTTGTCAGTTCGCTGGCCACTCCTCGCCAAAGGAGTTAAATATAGAAAACTCTGTTTCTGTTGCTACCTTACTGTCAGTTTTGTTGTCAAAAAATGCCGAGACATTCGGGTCTCTTGTACCTGCAAGGGTGTGCAAAGCTCTTGGGCGTATCTGTTTTCCTCCATCTCTTTCATCAGTCTTTCACAACACAAGGCCAAGCGTATCATAAAAACTCCCTCTTACAGGAAAATCAACCATGCTTTGATATCTGTGAAAGCAACATCTTAGTTTTTTTTTAAATCATGCCATTGGAGCTATGTTTTTGCTTTTATTCTCTCAGGAAAATGCAGTTTAATTTTATGTAGTTTTCATGGTTTTTGGCCATAGTATGCACATGGTAAACTGTATCTTTACATGCTATTGTGGACATCATCTAATGTAGGCCTGCTAATTCAAATAGGTCACCTAAAGGGAGTGCAGTGATTCAGCAACTCACCCTTCTTTGGTTGTGCTTGCTGGGCTCCTTTTTTCAGCCTCTCTACCTAAAGTCAGGGTATGTGTCAAGCTTTCATCCTCTTAATGCTCTCTACAGTTTACATTCCATTGCTGTCTAGTACATGCTGCTACTTCAAGTCCAAGCAGATATTAGAGAGAGAGAGAGTAAAAGGAAGAGAGGGGGTGGTGGTTACGTGGAGATGGAGGGTCAAGTAGGTTGAGAATTCATCTTGTGAGGGTTTTCTGCCTGCTTAAAAGGTCACAACTTGGCGTTTGGATCAATTGATTGGAATGAGCAATGCCGCCTTTTTCAGCTTTCATTTTCTGCCTTCCCATATCACACGTTCTCATGGGGACAAAGGTTGATTGGCTGTGTGAGCTCAAGAGGCGATTTGAATGCTAAACCTGTGCTGCTGCTATCAACAAACAGTGTCAGCTGCTATCAATAAACATTTTAATGAGCGAGGACTCACATCTATCATTGAGCCCCCAGTTTCTTTTTTTTTTTACTGTAAGACACTGGCCATGCCTTTAAGATGTTTCTTACAGATTGTGCTGCAGCTGCATCAGTGGGTTTATTAGCAGAGGGGGCGAATTGAGTCCCTGAAGAAATCTTCTCACGCTTCCTCTGACAGGCTTTGGATGTCACTGAGATGGGATGTTGACGTGTGGGTGTATGATAGCGTGTGTCCGTTAATGCAAGGCTGTACTAGAATGTGGGTGCTTGTTTGCATGTGCTAACATGTGCCAGTGTTTTTGTGCAAGCCCACATTTTTGTATTTAACAAACCATTCCATTAAAGCAAGATATTTAAATCACCCATCTGCAAATTGGGTGCTCTTTAAAAGCTTGCTATAGTCTCTAAAATCAGTTTATGCTGTGCTGTTTTGCATAAATTGCCATCCACAATTTTGTGCTTGTTAATTCTGCATGCAGACAGTACAAAGCCAGCAGACGCCAATCAGTGTGGATTAAAGAGCAGAATAGGAGGCTACTATGTGCAAGTTGATGCAACATTGGTCAACACATTATTATCAGGATAAAATGCTTAAGTTAACTGAAAGGGCACTCGGTGTAAATGTAAGCACTGAGGAGCCAGTACTTGTTTGGAAGCAGATATGACAGCAGGCCTCCAGTTTTAAGACTCGGTGACAGCTGATGGTAGTTCTTTCTTGAAAGGATCTTGGCTTAGTTATTTCAGCCCCACCAATCTTCTTCCAAAACGTTTTGCTTCTCTCTCATTGCCTATCAATTGTCCACGCTAAACAGCTGAAGGCCTATTTTCTGACAAGCGTCACCTGCCACTCTTTATCCATAAATTCCATTGTTCTGCTGTTTCTAGAGCTACCACAGCTTGGTCTTCAAGCCTTATATTGTGTGTTTTGAAGTAATTTGTAATTAAACCGTCTAGTTTAGTTGAAAAATGTGTGTGTGTGTGTCTGTGTATAGATAAGCTGCATTATGTGTTTATGTTGTTGCCTGCTTTTGTAGAGCACAAACTTGATTACCGTGCCTTACTGGAACTGCACCAAGTTAGTAGAGCAAAATGTTACCAAAGTAAGTTACCAGAGCAGTAAGAGCTTCTGATTTGTTTGTCCTCTGGGTGAGGTGGAGTTCAGAGAATTATAGAGTCCATTATGACCTTTATCTCAAGGGTGAGATAACTCTAACACCACAGACAAGTCTTGACTTCAAGACTGAGAGCAAAGGTCAGATTAGCTTTTGAACTAGAATGCAGTGCCACAGTGAGAGAACACATTCATGTGCAGTTCTCAGCGCTCTCTAACATGAGGTCGGCTGACATTCTCATTCAACTGTAGCTTAGTGAGTTAGCTTTAAGATCAGGTGTGAATGTGGAGCCATCCCTCAAAGGCTACTCTGGAAGTTTGTTGAGTTTTTTTGGCTGTATGGCATCCAGCACGTCCAGATGATACCCAAGGGAGCGGGAAGCGGGAGATGATCACACCAATGGCTGGCTGGTCGGCACTGCTGAAAAGAATTTGGTTAGTCAGCAGTTTGCTTTTGAAAATGGCCCGGGATTGTTGTTGTAAGGGTGTTCAGTCAGGGGAGAGAGGATTTGGGGGGATAGATCTAGTTATTTATTAGCTGGACCCATTTAAATAGGAAAACTACCATGACAGAGTTGGGTGGAAATAGGAACTGGCGGGCCATGCCTACTGGAAATGCCAGGGGTGGCATCCTGCCAGAGTCGTATCTAAACTTATAGCTAGACTCTGGGCAGTCTGCACTCTGAGATGCTGAGAGCAGAGATAATAAACCCACACTGTGCTCCAGTCAGTGCCGGCACAGAAAACTTTATCAAGATGATCAGATATGAGAGTGGCTGGAAAAGCTTTGTCTTCTCACTGAGAATGTCTGATGTGTCTGTCAGGTGTCCTGTAGGAAGACGTTGTTCAGTCTTTGCTTTTGTTTGATTTTGAGTGTGTGGTCAAGCAAAAAAGAGAATATTACAAGAGAAATCTGCACTTCATAAGGATGGTAGTCTGTAGCCTGAAAAATGAAGAAAACAATCAACTGGAATATATTTGATATGTTCTGAGAATTTAAGTCTCCTACCAGATCAAATCTCTAGTTAGCCATCATTACCAGTGCAGTGCTGTTCTACTTTCAACTTCATCTGTGCATCAATAGGAATAGCTTAAATGAAACTGTATACAAAAGTTTTAGATATGCCCTGCCTTGTCCTCCAGTGCCACCAGTGAAGCTGACTTCTTTTGGTCAAAGACTTTTGAATGTCATGTGAATTCCAGTAATGTTTGGGTTAATTAAATCAAGTTTAGTTTTGGTTTATGACCAAATAGCTGTAATTTTTTGTCAATTTTTTGCTGTATTTTATGGTTGGTATGAAAAAATGCATTTATGCCAACATGCCTGACTAAATTGGTAGACCCTCTCAGCTTACTGTTTTACTCTCTCTGAGATAAATAAGCCAGTTTACATTAGCTGGCAGCATTTATTAGTTGTTTTTTAATCCGGATATTTGATTTCTAGCCCAGTTGCATGCACAGAGCTATGATTTCAACAAAACTTCATCTTACTGTGCCTTGAGGTCAGTAACTGCATATTTAGTTACACCCCTGCCATTGTTCCATCTGTATAACACACTGAGTGACATGATGATCACAGGTTGTCCTCTGAGGTACTGCATTTATTTGATTTTTTTTTGTGACTGGAGTTGACATAATGGCTCACTGATAGACTTTTTTACAGATTCCAGCATGCAGAGCCAGTCGCAAAGGACTAGTCATGGTATGCTGCATATTTTGTAGCCGCGGTAACAGATTTTGAAGCATACTTTAACAGATTCGTGTCATTTTGATCTGACCTTCAGCTGCTTTTTTCTGGCTTTCACAGATGAGTTTATTTGTGTTTGCATCCCTGTAGCCGTGTGGTATTCCCATGTGTGTCATTGCAGTCAGCTGTGAATATCTGTAGCCAGGTTTCACTTTTATGTGAAAAAACACAAGCAGTTTTTGAATTTGTTTAAACATGCATGCAGTGAAAAGAGCTTGATTGACCTCTGTTCATATAGTTGTCATGAACTTTTATTTGCATGCAGACACTTGAGGAGGTCTCTAAGAGATGAAAGTAAACATGGCACAATGTCCCATTTCCCATCTGAGCTTTTGTTTTCTCTCCACCACTCCAGAGTCCATGTATAGCACTGGGTGTAACCATTCCCCCAGGAGACTTCAACCCCTGTTAATCTGTCTGTGTTTGCTGCAGGTGACTCAGGCCTCCAAGGTATGGGGGGAAGTTCCTCTGCCAGAAGATTTGGAGGCAGAAAAAGACATCAAGGCATCTCAGAGTTTATTGGACGATGATGAGGATTTTGCAAATGATGAAGCATCAGGAGGTGGGTTTGGTAAACCACAAAGCACAGCAGCAGCTGCTCCTAATTAACAGGAGTTATGCTTTTCCTGACAAATTCTTAGATTGTTAACACACCCCAAAACAGAAACAAGGAAATATTTGTTCAGAGATGCATGAAAAATACATATAATATTGAATTGCAGGATTTCAAGGGGAGTAAAGCTTCACAGCACAGCACATTTGGTCTTCTGCTTGTTAAATATAATTGAATAAAACATGTTTTCACCAACACATATCTGCACATTGACCACATACCTATACTTCTGTTTATCTCTCTAAAGACCAGCCCAGTGGAGAGGAATTTGGAAGCACGCCGTGGCCTGAGAGCACAAGTAAGGGACCAGACAATCTTCTGGATCTAACAATTCACTCTGACAGATTTTGTTTACATGCAGTAGATCACTCAGCCCTCTAAAGCTCCCCTCATCTGTGACTCTGACTTCAGTGGCACCATCAAGTGTGTGTGTGTGTGTGTGTGTGTGTGAGTGCGTTTGTGCTTACACACTTGTGCATAATGTCTGTCTGTGACTGAGTGATGATACCTCCACAGCCTGCTACACCTTCTCCTCCCTCGTCACCAGCGTGCCAGACTCTGGTCATAACACAGGACCTTGGCTTTATCCTTTTAGACATAAACATCTCCTCTCCTCTTTCATTCTGTTAACTAGTGGCAGAGGTGACAGCACAATAAGAAACATAAATGCCCAATGGACTATAAACGCTGCAGCAAGACACCTCTGCCCCATTATTTTTATGCAGACTTGTATTATATGCAGGGAACGCACTACATCACAGCACATAGTTGCAGACAAAAAATAATGCAGGAACCATATTAAATCTTGCATGATGATCCGACTCTTTAATCATATCTGCTGTTTGTTTCTTCTTGCTCTGCTTCTGTTCTTGATCAAGTTTTTATAGATTTTACAGTCTCTAGATTACTTTTTATTGCAGACAGCAAAACAACTAAGAATTACTGTGAACTGACCTCTTCAGTGACTATGTCTGCATACTGAATAATTTCCCCCCACAGGATTAATAAAGGATTCTGATTCTGATACTACTTGTGCCTAGACCCAAATGATGCCATACGACTATTAATTGATAATTACTTCTTTGATACCTATTGCACATGTTTTGATTTACAGTTCATGGTGGAATTCACCCACTGATGGCATCCTATATGATAGTGTTATATTGTTCTTTAATTATATTCCCCATATTTGCAGTGTTGACACTCCTTATTTTGTGGCAGAAGCCCTGAATTAGGGCCAGGCATTGTCCAGCTTTGCCCCCTCCTAACATGTAGCACCAAAGAGGAGCTACTCCACCTAAGATTTTTTTCCCCACGGTTGGAAGTTCTCAATTTGGTTTAGGCATGGGTACTGCCTGCATAGATCGTGCACAAACATGACACTACCTGAATCCACTGGACAATTACATTCAATAGGAAATAGACAAACTTTGTACTAGGGAGCTAACAGGTTAAAGGTCTTTTAATTGGGGATGCCATAAGACCAGATATTTAGTAGTCAGTACTATTACCAGTAGAGTTATACAATTCTCGAGGCCCAATTTGATATCGCCGTTTAAAAAAACAAATCCATTATTCGATGTGCTTAAACATAAACCCCTTTATCAAAAGCATTTTAACATAAAAAACATCAAAAGCAGCAGTACAGTACAGAACCAGTTTTGCGTAGATGCCACAGTGATTCTGGTGAATGGCATCGTTTTTCATGGCTTTTTTAGTGTTTTTCTTTACCAGTTGAGGGTTTTTTAAAAAGATCACCAACATATACATTAGCCATTGCAAACATTTTAGACTGTGGAACATAACTGATTTCATAACAGCAATGCCTCAAGCTCTCAAGCTAAACAGTGACATGTATTTCAGGATGACATAAGACAGATAATACTTTGGATGTTGTTAATGTCAGTTGAAACTTATTCACCTTTCCTTCCTTCAACTAAAACGTATGAAAGCACCGTTTATAATACTCTTGGTCATTTGCCTCAAATGCAAAGTACTTCCTTACAAAACTTTTACTGCCTTTCTTATTTACTAGTCAGGCGGGGCTGTCCCAGCAGTTTATCCTCTGCTTCCATATGTAGTTTTTACTGAGCCCTTTGAGGTTTTTTCCCATCCACATTTTCATAATTTTGATATTTGAAGAAAGGTATTCTGAGTATTGTTTCTGGTGACATCCTTATTTTAAAATCTGATATATTTGTGATCCCACAAGCACCTCTATTCATCAGTCATCTTGGTGTTTTAAACTGGACATGTCAGAAAGTAAATGAAAATGAGGAATGCTGCGCACTTTAAGAGTTAGTGAAGGTCAATCACATGGCAAAGCTGATGCCTTAAAGCATACTGTGCTTTGGCACTCTTTATGACTCTATTGGGGACGATAATTTATAAAATGAACGTCAGCTTATATTCAGTAAGTCACTGAACTACCGATTGGGACCAAAAACTAATGTGGACAGTGCTCACTTTGATGTCAGATCCAGTGAGCCAAAGGGTAATTTCCTATAGACTTCTATAAGTCAGATTTTTTTTTTTGCAACCGGTGGACTTGCCCCTACTGGCCATTAGGGAGAATGCAGATTTTAGATTCACAGTCCATCCATGCAAAAATAAAAAATAAAAAAAGTTTTGTGCTTGCTGTTTTGTCACTGAAAAGACCAGTTAAGTTTTTGACATGAAACTAGAAATCCAGTTGTTCACTCGAGATGTTATATATGTCTTTATAGATTATGAAATAATCTGTCCCCCTGCAAAAAGTTAGTTTCAGAGCAGTTAAATTTGAAATCCTGACAGGTTAAATTATTTCTCACCTTTGTAAAGAGAAAGGCCTTGTTCTAGCTGCCACTTCTTAGATTGGTGTTGGTGCCAGGCACAAGCACTTGACAAGTTAGTGGAGCAGATTACATCAGGGCACAGTGATTGTTTTGGTAGCAAGCTGACATAAGAGCGGAGGCATATAGCATCATGTGCCTCGCTCACAAAAATAGCATTTCTGTGAGGCCTCACAGAGACTGGGGCAGTTAAAGGAGCCAGAGGAGATTTCTAACCTGGCTGGCATTAATGTGCCAGCCGTGATGACAGAATGTGATTGGGGCAGATTAGACTAGCAAGGTTTAACTGAAGGTTGAGTCGGTTTTTGCCTCACACCAGTGGAGAAAGTATTTAGCTAGTATTAACTGACTGAGGCATATTTGAAAGAAAGTCTATTTTTTTCTTCATGAACACAACTTTGTAGCTCATTTCAGCCTCATTTGCACTTCAGCCTTCTGCAGCACATTGAGGTTGTGTGTTTCTCAGCCACATCCTGATGAGAACTTCGGTGCCATAATGACCCTTATGTCAGACTGGCAGATACAGTTATGAAAAAATCCAATAAAAGCCATAAAAGACAAAGTAAGTCTGTTTTGTGTTCCCAGCACAGGATGACTAGCGCATATTTCTATTTGTGTGCTAGCGTTTTGTATGTGAGTGAGTCTTACAAGTAGTCCCTGTTTCTCTGGTCCCATAGACTTCCTTGCCTTTATATCCACAAAAAGCTGATGAGAAGGAGGTCGAGATTATGTAGTACTTTCTTTAATATATACTCTTATCTCAGAGGTGGCTAGACATTTGCATTCTCCCCAGTATGACCATGGTCCCAAGATTAGTGTAGGCAGACTAATTCCATATATAGATCTTGAGAAAACTGCCCTGGAAAGGAAATTCAGTTTCCTGTGCCAAATCCTGAACACTTTGCTGAGTGTCTCTGTCCTGTTGGCTGTCCAGACAATTCATCCAAGCCTCTGCCTTCCTTCCCACTCCACTTCTGTAAAGGGAGAGATGTCGGTGCCACTGATGCACCCATTATGCTTTGTATCCTGTTGTGTGACTGCTGATGGTTAAGAAATTCCCATTTCCCTTTGTCTCAGACTTGTACAATGAATCTGCGTAAAACATCTGGGATTTAAAAGGCTGTTAAGACAGGGCTATTTTGAACCTTTTCTCCATTGTTATTCCTTGTCCTAACTAATCATAGTCTGCAATCTTTTCCAGTGATAGGAAAGTTGTGTCCCATGTCCTCTTAACCTTTCATCTCGACCTCTACACTCAGAGCCCCAAAGAGATTTCTGGGAGACAAATCCAGCTTATCTTCACCGTGAGAGCTTTTCCTTGTTCCACAGGCTCCAATACAGACATTCCCAGTGCACCAAGGATATTGGCCACTTTGTTTGAGACATAAAGAAACAAAGCCTACCATGTCCCATTGCTTATAATAGTATAGTAACTGGAGAAAGACTGCTTGGGTTAGGCTCTTTACAGGTTTTATTTTGGATGAAAAGCCTGAGAACTAGGGTGAAAAATTTGGTGGGCTATGTACTATTTATCTCTATATCTCCCTTTATAAACTGTATATTTCTATATATCCATGTTTAACTATCAATAGAGCGATTCCAGAAAATGTTATTTCAGGCACTGCTTAAGCTGCTTTAGCCTACCCATAAGTGCTATGTACATGTAAGCCACTTTGCAACCCACCTGCACCTCAGCAGCACCTCATTTAATGCTGCATCTGACTTTATCAGTGACATGACTGTTGTCTCTTATTCCTGCTCTGTTCTCTATGGTGGTCTTGCTTCTTTTCACCTCCAACTTTCTGCATATGAAAAGGTAGGGAAGTGTGCTCTTTACGCCTCCCGCAAATGCATGTAGAAGAGCCATGCCGTCAAAGTGAAATACGTTTTGTAACATTTTTATCATTATATAGATTACACATCAGAGATTATCCATAGTAGAACAGCTTCAATTGTAAAATGTCCTGTTAAGTACATTTCTCATTGCAGTGGCTAAAAATACCTTTAAGGGACCCTTATCAATATTATATTATACCGTTGTTCTCAAAGTTGCCACCCTCAAAAGTTCTTGAGATTTACTCAGAAAGGATGTATTGTTTCTCTGTGCAAGAAAAAAAAAATCAAGGCAACGGCATATCAGAACAGAAGAGAAAAGCAATACATATCAGACTCACTGTTTTACTATCCAGCCAGTTGCCACTCTTTGTGGCTTGCTAGTGTTTTACTAGAGCAAGCGCTGAAAAGATTTGTCACTGTAAACATGATAAACATAATCAGAGCCCAACATGTCAGATAGCATTTGGCCATTGTTGTCAGATGGATAGGCATCAATGTGTAACAATGCCATTCCTGACATGTCTGTGTAAACTAGCTCTCTCATCCCTTGTGCAAATGAAAAGGTAGACAAAGATTCACCTGTCAGTGGAGTTCGATCTACACGCTTCTGTGCGTCAATAATTGACATGGACTTGAGTAGAGGGAGTCTCACAGCCAGGTCACTGCATTCCTGTGTAGCTTCAGCTGGTTTTGCTTCTAATCCTTTGATAGTGAGCGCTTAATGAAAAAAAAAACACAACACCGGTTTGGATTCCTCAGCCATCTCTCAAAGTGAGCAGATGTTGCAGCATTAGTGGACAATACATCAGGGTAATGTACCCTGTCTTGTCAGTTTGGCCTGAGCAGTGCCAGGCCACCCACTCAGCTGGAGCCTTTTGCATGGTCAGTTAGTATGTGCTTCTCAGTGGCACTGCCTATGTGTGTATTTGCAAGAGTACAGGGAGCTTCTCAAGCACTTGCACAGAGAGACAAATGCTGGCAGCTGCGGTCATCTCACTGAGGTCTTTGTTGTTGTACTGCTGCGGGGCACACGGTGGTCACCCAGTAGAAGCAGAACATTCTTGTGAGCAGAAAGAGCACCGGTGCTGTGATGTTAAATGACACATTTAGTTTAACCTTTGTCTGAACTCTTTGTGTCAGTCAATGATAAAAGCTTCTACTCTCCATTCATAAACAGCTGATTGTCAGGCTGAGTGTGTACAATGTATTCTGTGTGGTCATTGTTCCGAAAGACTCCTGCTGAATGGTCTTAGTCACTGACTTGAGCTCTATTACTGCACCTAGTCCCATGATTCTACACTCTGTTGTACCAATAACAAATGAGTTGCCTTGGAGAGCTGGCCTGTGCCGCTCCTCTTTAGGAAAGAGATCTTTAGTGTTTGATTCAAAGAGAGTGTGTCCGCCTACTGGAGCGATCTCTTCTCCCTCTCTGCAGTGTCAAAGACTGACTTATACTTCTGTGTATTTTGATAAGCTCTCAATATTGCAATATTGCATTATATGTGAATAACTTACACTTGTGCTAAGAAAATGGCTTGTTGTGTTACAGATATTGAATTAGATGTTGTGATTATTGGCTGAGCATTCAGTTGTCCTGTGGTTTTTCCCAGATCTGAGAGTTTATTTAGATAAAGCTCCACAGTTGATCAGTGGCTTCCTGGTTGCACACAAGAGAGTATCCATATCAAATAATATCCATCCTGGAGTTTATTGAGCTCTTAACCACTTTTTGTGTGGCTGACAATCCATGAACACCCTTACTACTTACTATATTCTTCTGCTCTTGGGCAAGAGATTTTTTGCAGAGCTTCTGTCTGTCCATTTCAGTAAGTGATCACAGCCAGCAGAGAGTATTAATAAATTGGTTACGTCCTTCTCTCTGGCCCTCATTCCCATTCTGATTCTGACAATGATAACAACAGATTGGCAGACTTTGAAGTAGCGGATGCTTCGTTAGCCATAATTAGTTTGGGTCGCTATTCCGGAGGGAGACCTCATATATTTTGGGAAGGGCATATTTTCTCTCAACTGTTTTTCTGACTGGACTTTGTGGATTTTAAGACATGCTTTGCCTGGTCTGCAGCACTTGGATGTGTAACGTCATGTACTTGCTCTACTGAAGCATTTTCAGTCATATTCTAATGGAAGTTTTTTACATCATCTTCTTCTTTTCCTAAATCTGCTATCTACTAAAAGATATGCCACAACTACAGAAATGGTTTTTGTACTTGAGGCTGTACAACAGCTGGATCCTGTATCCTCACTTAATTGTGAAGGACTTCTTGTTTACTGCTGTTTGTTGAAGTTTATGGAGAGGACTCATATTCATCTGGGTTGCAGCATAAAAATCCCTCTTGTTGGTACAAAGTGCAAGTGCATGGACCATTGTAATAATTTTTAAAGCAGTATTCGTTTAAACGACATTGAACAGATTGCGCAAACTTATCGTAAAGTCAATTTTTGTGCTAGGATCCCTGTCTTATAACAACCAAGAGGGCTCCTCAGATGACATTTTATAGCATGTCCCAAGCTGCGGAAGAATGAATGAGTCACCTCGAAACAGAACGCGGTCATTGTTGCCCATCTCAGTGCAAACTTTTTATTTATGGTAAAAAACAGTTATAACAGTTTAATGCTGCTCAGTTTTTCCATTTACAAAGGAAAACAGGAAGCAGCTCCTCCCTACATTACTGCAGTCCCAGGGTGGATGTATGTGTCAGACAGCAGAGATGTGAGGCGCAGGATGTGCATCTGTGTGCCTTGTTTCTAAAGTATTCTCTTTGTGCTGATGGACTGAGGAAGAGACAGTTCTAAAATGATGCCCTCTCACCTTTTTGCCTTGATGCTGGCCTGTAAACAGGCTTCCTTGTGTGTTTCCTGACAGACACTGGTTAATAAAACCACAGGACCACAGGCATTGTCTCATGAAGCATGACTATCCATAACATGTGGATGTTAATGATTAGTGGGATTGTTGATGATAGCAAATTGATGCTGACATTTCCAGCATCTCATAAAACCAACGACAATTATACTTTTTTCTCTTGCCTTTTTATTTCGTGTAGTCATAGTGGCTCATCTTGATTTCCTGTTTCTGTTATTACAACTTTTTTACCAGTTCTCTTACTGACTGTCTCTCTCTTTTTTCTCTCCTTGCATCCAATTATTTCCCTTCTAACGTTCTTGAAACTTTAACCGCTGTGCACCTGCCTGGCTAACTTCATTCGTTCTTTCGTTGCTTTCCTTGTTTGATCCTTGACCTCTTGCTCGTGTTTGTGCCCTGTTGACATCCACGTCATATCTTTTCCCTCTGTTGCTTGTCCTCTGCTACTCGCCTTGTGTTGTTTGCCATAGAACATTCATTGGACTCTACATATCTGGGGAACATACAGAGCCCAAGGGAGCAGACCATAAGTAAGTCCCAAAGCACCTCTTTGCTTTTAATACTGTGATTTTGGCACACTCTCCTGTCACCTGCTCCGCTCAGTTATGCATGTTCGTTTCCAAACACACTCTCAGATAACATTCCATGGAAGACTCAGCTTGGGCATGTAGTGTTTGAAGCCAACGGCTATGTTTTTCCAAATGTCTTGCAGGCGTCTCCCGGTCATTTATGATGGCATGGAAAATGATGTGGTTATTCCGTGACACCACTTCCATTTTCAGTTGAAAACATCTTTGCGAAGAGATTTTGAAATCACGTTGCTGTGATGCTTGCAAAGCGTGCTTTAATATGAAAAGTGCTTCTTAAAAATATCAGCCTCATGTAGATGGTTTGACCCCAGTGTGACAAACCAGCTCTTACACATAATAACTGCAACATGTGTATGAAAACGTCCACAATGGTGGTTTTGATGTCTACATGGCAAGCTGTGGAACAGCAGAATGGGGATAGCTTAATAGTCAAGCCGGAATTCATTCCCTACATTTCCCCACAGGGCAATAAGTGAACTTGGAGACAGACTTTTTTGGCTTGCCACCAGTGACAGGGTTAAGTAGCAACAGTCCTGTCTACACGAGTTAAGCTAAGAAAAAAAGGAGCAGGAGAGAGGAAAAAATAAAGATGAGATGAGAGAGAAAGAGGAAAATTCCATGTAGGGGAGTTGTTAAAGATTTTTGATGGAGTTATTAGTGCATTGTGGTTTGGGCTTTGTTCTTATAGAGTCTGGCTTTCCCCCACAAGTTCTTGAAATGGTTTGACTGGTGCTGGGTGCTGCCTCGGGGGTTGAAGGTCAAATCCAATGTGGCTGGGGTTTAAAGGCCAGAGTGGGCTCACTGCTCAATCAAGTCTTTGTCTTCTACATAGGCCTCTAAGTGTCAGAGGGGCCCATCGCACAAAGCTGCCACAGTTATACTGAACAGCTTTAATCGCTTAATAAGTTTGTGAATTAAGAGTATGGAATGCTATTTTTCCAGACTTTTTTCGTTCCCACTCGTCACATCTGCACTTGCAGTTTCATCACCTTTGATGGTGGTGGTGCTTGGCAAGGGGAATTTTTCCCCTTGAAAGCAGTAATTCATACACAGGAGAATGGGTCTTGTAGTAAAGAGGCGCTCGTTAGCACAACTCGGCGCGCTAATCAAAGGATCTCGGGCAACCCCATTCTTCAGTCTGTAGCAGCAAGCTCAGAGAGAGATGGGGCTTCAAGCCATTGTTGACCTGGCAGCAAGTACCCACTCAAGTGATTAGATTATACTTGGGTCAAGAGAGGCTCTTTGATGAGTAACTTTGATGTTGCTTGTTTTCTGGGAGCACATTCAGGCCTAACAATTGGTTCTACAAATCTTACAGTAGCAGTCTGAAAAGCGAGCATTTAGGCGCAACGCCAAACTGTGCTAAAGCCTGCAGTTCTGTTCTTACTTGTTCTCCTCACTGTTTTTATAGGCAATGCTCAGTTTACTTTGACATAAATGAGGCTTTTCTCACCAGGAGTGGGATGTCTTGTGTAGCAGTCTTGTACAGAAAGTGAATGGGATTTAGTAGCGTAAAGAGAGGACAGCTCTTTAACACAGTGACCGCACAGCCTGTGTGTGAGACACAAAATCTATAACTTTTAATTAAGTGGCTCCTGCTAATCGTGATGTAAATCTGCTGTCAGTGTGCATGTCCTGTGATATGTAATTATCAAAGGAACAGGGAAAAGGTAAAGAAAATGACATACACCAAGAGTGTGCATACTTGCTGCACCCTGCGTGTGTGTGTATATGAGCAGATTTATTGTTTTGCACATATTTGGGCATGTGTGTTTCTAACTAGAGGCTAAGCAAATGCCTACTAAGAACATGACTCTTGGCTTTTGGCATGGCAAGTAGCATCTCACTGCAAGAAACAGTACAAATATTGACTTCCTCCCTAAACCCACACTGCCAGTCTAAAATCGGAGGCCGGCAGGCCCAGCCTAACAGAGTGTTGGCAGGAGTGTGAGAATGGGGCACCCCGCAGGCCTGGGCCATTTTAAGTTTCATGGCTAAGCAATCAAAATAATACAGTTAACATTTTTGCTTAAAATGAGTTACACATTATAGATCTTTTAAACAAGGGGCTCTACTACTGTACTATAACCTCAACAACTGTAAAAATGTTATGGTTCTGCTTTGTGTAGATTTTACAGTGTTGTACTGTCAGCTATTTGGATGAAATTGTGTTGTTAGTTTTCTTTCCTTCCTGTAATCAGCACAAACTGTATCAAAGCACTGTGAATCTGTCTATAAAAAACATATCTCATGCTGAACCGGGTCTCAGTTTGCATGTCGTTGAACAGGTATCAATCTTCCTTGAACTATGAGAAGACTTCATAAGTCATTGCGCTATAGGGCTACAGGAATGTCTGTTATGACCACTCTAAAGATGAACACTGGCCTGGCTTAAACCTTAATACTGTTCTTCAAGACACACACTTAAAACGGCACCACGCATCCACAGTAATCAGTCTAAATGCACTGTGAGTGCTATTTATTATATTTATTTTTTACATAATGTGGTGACATTTGGAAATGTTTGCTTTGCAATACATTTACATGAATCAACATGGCACAGTTAGGCATTGCATATTCTGTTACATATAATTGTGAAAAAGAATGTTTTCACAGGACTCTATTCAGTCTTGTGAAAAAATAAGTACACCCCATGATTCAATAGCTTGAACCTTAAGCAGCAATAACATGAAGTAATCAAGACGTTGTCAGTCTCACATTGTTGTGGAGGATTTTTGGCTTCAGCTCAATGAGGTTTGTGGGTGTTTGTTTATGCACAGCTCTCTTAAGATCCCGCCACAGCATTTGAATTCAAGTCTGGACTTTGACTGAGCCATTGGAACACACTGAGTATTTCTTTTTCAGCCATTCTGTTGTAGATTTGCTGGTGTGCTTGGGATCACTGTCCTGTTGCATGACCCAATTTCAGACAAGCTTTAGCTGTTGGACAGACGGCCTCACATTTGACTCTAGAATACTTTTGGTATAGTTCATGGTCGGCTCAGTGACTGCAAGGTGCCCGGGTCCTGTGACTCTAAAACATCGCCCCTCCACCACCATGTATAACATTTTGTTTGTCCGGATACACTTTAGTGTGTTTAGTTTTCACCAAACATTTATGGCCAAGCATCTCCACTTTGGTCTCATCTGCCCAAAGAACATTGTTCAAGAAGTCTAGTGGTTTGTTCAGATGCAACTTTTCAAGCTTAAGCCGTGCTGTCATATTCTTTTTGGAGATAAGAAGCTTTCTCCTGCCAACCCGGCCAAACATGCTGTACTTGTTTAGGTTTTTTCTAAATATACTGTCAGAGACTCTAAAATTTAACATGCTCTAGAGTCAGAGATGTAGCTCTTGAGTTTTATGCAGTTTCTCTGAGCGTTGCATGTTCTGACCTTTGGATAAATTTGCTGGGTTGTCCACTCTGGGGAAGACTGCGGCATTGTGTTCACACACCTGAATGCTCCAGACCAGTAAACTACCAACACTTCTGTTTTTATAGAGGTGGTCATGCTTGCTGATGATCAGCTAATCAAGTGCATTTGAGTAGCAGCACCTGGTTGCTACTTACCCTGGAAACAGAAAGGGTGTACTTAGTTTTTCACTGAATAGCATAAAGACCTGTGAAAACTGTATTTTCTCACATCTGAAGCAGATGGGTGAGTTTTTTTTGGTATGCAAGGCAAGGTAGGTACTAAAAGAGAAAGAAATGAAGAAGAGAATCACACTGTGAAGAAAATTAAACATTTTCTTCTTTCACTCTCTGCATTTTTTAGAGTGATTATAAGGCGGGTTTAACCATGCTGTAACAACTGTCTCAGTTCAGCTGGTGCCTTATTCAAAGATATTTTTACAGAAACAATAGACAGTGTAGCTTTAAAATCAGCCAGCTGCTTGTAATTTTTTAAAAAACTGTTCTGAAAGCATTTTTTTTCCTGAACTAATATGAAATGTGCTCATGTGAACTTCACCTGCAACTTCAAACAGGTTAAAACAAAGGCTTCTAGTTGCAACTTGTGTTCACTGCACGTCTGAATACAAAGTGCCCTGTGTTCAACCGCCTGTTTAATGAATAGTCAGCTAACATCTAGTCTAAGTAGGCCACTGATATAATCCTACATCGCCCTGCACTGCTTTCCAGCCTTCCTGCCTCATGTATGTTTGACTTGAGGAGGGAATATTGAGGCCCCTTGCTAGAGCCGTTTGCAGAGGATTTTCTTCTTCTTCCTCCACAGCCGCTGGCGCAGAATCAATGCTGACTCTGCTCCTAATGACCTTCCAACTCTGTGATATCATCAGCAGTCACTCAGGAAATCTGATGCAAACTTTCGGCTCTGTTATATTGAGCAGTATCTCACATATTATGCACATTTGAATGTTTACACTGATTTGGTTTCAGACAGTTAACTCAGTTCTGTCGCTGCAACGAAAGGGGCTTTATCACCATCTGTCTGTCACTATTTATTTCCAAGTCCATGACCCGCAGAAAGACACAGACAAAAGAGGAAGACGTGCCTTGACAGTGTAATTTCATAGTTATATTTGAGTAAGTGCAGACAGAGTGTGCCTCTTGTTGAGCCTGCGGGTGGTGCAAAGTAATATGGGCCCAACCACAGTTGAGATATAGAAATAGATACCATAATTTGTACGTGGCTCTCATTTAAACCACAGTTATGCTTTTCACTTTTTACTTTCTGAAACATTTAACCAAAGGCTTTCCTAAGGGAATTAAATACCAAACAGTATCCCATATAACATTGTCTATATCAACAGTGACTTGAATGTGGCTTATAATAACTACACCCGACAACAGTTGGATATTAATGCTGAGCCTGTGGTTGTTGTCTGTTATTGTGCAATTTAACTGACAGATTCTTCTCACCTCTTTGCGTTTCTAGTTTATTACAGAGCTTCTGTCAACTTTACCTCCCTGGTCTACGATCCTAGACTTGAAGAAGTCTTCTCTCCTGAATTTAATGAGCTTTCTGAAGCAGTGGTGGACACGGTATGTTCTGTTCTGATGAACCCGGATGAATAGTGCTCTTGTACAGCATGATAAGATGGTTACTACCTAATAAGGTTACAGACATATTATTTATTGCTGATTTAACAATGTGTGACTCTGTGTCTGAAAATAAGGCCAAGGGCTTTATTTATTTTAGCATAAATGATTTTTGTTTTCTTTCCACAGCTGGAGTCAGAGTACAACAAGATTCCAGGTGCCCAGACGGTCAATGTGGTCCTCGTTAAGTAAGAACACATACAATATTATTTAAGTATTGCTTTGTGACATTCAGAGTAGCTGTATGCTGCTGCCTGAGTGTCTTTACCTAGCCAGGTGATACTTCTTCCTTCCTGGCCATTAGTCCAGCAGCAGTGTAGGCACTCAGTTATACAGCCAAAGAAAAACCTTACCTCTGAGGACTTTTATTATTTACAATCTGCAGTGCATGCCACACTGTCTGTTGACTCACCAGACCTTCTTTTGATCTTTGCAGAAAGGTGAAAAGAGAGAATATCACTCATGTATTTGTGGAAATAGATGTGGGCTCTGAATACAACAGCAATGACGAACAGATTCGCGGCGTGCTCTACAACGTGGTGAAGGAGGGAGCGATTGCTTCCTACGACACGTCAGTCGAGGGCTTTCAGTTCAGACGGCTTGGAGTAGGTAAGACCTCACTCGAGAAGCTGTGAAGCAGGTGACACTGTTACCCAATACTTTGCTGTATGCTCACAGCAGATGAAGATCTACCAGAGCAGTATGTAGTTACCTTAACATTTCCCTCTGGTTTGTAGTTGAACCTCTGCCTTCAACTAAGCCTGTACCGGTGCCAGGTTTGTACTTTACCATGCCTGTTGCATGGTGACTCAGCCAACTGTACTGTAGAAACTGTTGGAGGACTGTAGTGAAGTTAGAAAGAACAGTTGAGCATTTGCTTCTTGAATTTGACGTGTACAATGTGTTGTCTGAGTAATGTTTTGCATGGAAACACAAATATAAAGTAGACTTTCAGTCTAATTCTGAAGTCCAGTAGTGCACAGTGAATATAAAGGACATTTGCATGGCATGAGTGAGATTAGGAATGCTGTTATTCACTTCCGTATACACCAGCTTCTGTTTTTTTTCTACAAATTCCACAAACTCTGTACACAACCATACCAACTAATAGAGTTAAATGGTAAATTTATCTTTTTATGCATTCAGTGAGGTGATATGTTTCCCATCTGTCTGTCTGTCTGTCTGTTTGTCTTTTTTATTGTCTACATGTGTCTACATGTGTCTGTGTGTCTTACCTGGTCTTATCAGGTCTGTGTTTAGTATAGTCTATATACATCTGTGTATAGTATGCGGTTTGTCAAGTCTAATCTTTGTTTGGGCATTATGTAGTCTTTCTGTTCCCGTCTTATCTTTCTTGCTAAATCTATGTCCATTTGTCTGTTCTAGTCTCTTGTCTCTTGTCTAGTCTAGTCTAATCTTCTCTTTGTTATTTACTTTAAATTTTTTTTTACTTTGTTGTCTAGTCTTTGCTTTCTAGTGTTGTCTTGCCCATTTAGTCTAATATGTATTTTACACTGTGTGCACAATTATTAGGCAAGTTGCATTTTTGAGGATTTGTTTTATTATTTAACAACAGAGCTCTTGCTCAATCCAAAATATTAATAAACCTCAAACCTTAATATTTAAGGAAGTGAAAGTAAGGTTTTGGTTTTTGTACGAGAATATCTGTGTGTGCACAATTATTAGGCAACTATTAGTGTTCTGGATTATTGCGGAACTCAAAGCAAACAAAAATATTCCTATGTTGCTTATTTCTATCCATTAAAGTGAGAATAATAAACAAACAAACCATACTTTATTAATCCCGGGGGAAATTCAAATTGCAGACACTCCTATAGGTTGTAATACACACATACACATGAACAATTACACTCAGCATGCAGTGAGGGAGGTTGGCATACAAGGCTGCCATTTCAGGCGCTGGGGAGCAATGTGGGGGTTTGGTGCCTTGCTCAAGGGCACCTCAGCAATGCTCTGGGGGTGACGTCATTCTGTCCTTCTGGTCCGCCTCCACATGTGGGTCCAGGGCAGTGTCTTGGGCCAGTAGGTCTTGAATGGGCACTGGGTCCAGGTCCAGGCAGGTCTTGAATGAGCTCCCTCAGCAACTCTCAGCTACCAAATCCGTCCTCCGATGCACTGAGCCATTGCTGCCCCAAACAACTCAAACTTAGCAAATAAAATTTCAAAAAATAAATCAGTGACCAATATAGCCACCCTTGTTTTCAATAACACTCAAAAGTCTTCCTTGATCTCTTGACCATCAACTTTTTGTGCAGCAGCAACCAAGCCTCTCAGACACTGTTCAGAGAGGTGTACTGTTTTTCTTCACTGTGCATCTCATGTTTAAGAAGGGCCTACAAATTCTCAATAGGGTTTAGGTCAGGTGAGGAAGGGGGCCATGTCAATATTCTTTCATCTTTAAGGCCTTTACTGGCTAGCCACGCAGTGGAGTACTTTGATGAGATGGAGCATTGTCCTGCATAAAAATCATGGTCTTCTTGAAAGATGCAGACTTTATTCTGGACCAGTGTGTGAGGAGTGTCTTCTAGAAGCTGGCAGTAGGTTTGGGAGTTGAATTTGCGTCCATCTTCAACCAGAAAAGGTCCAACAAGCTCATCTTTAATAATTCCAGCCCGTACCAGTACCCCACCTCCACCTTGCTGGTGTCTGAGTCAGAGTGGAGTTCTATGTCCATTGCTGATCCAGCCACGGGCTCAACCATCTGGTCCATCAAGAGTCACTCTCATCTCATCAGCCTATCAAACCTCTGAAAAATCTGTCTTCAGATATGTCCTGGCCCAAGTCTTGGTGTTTCAACTTGTGTGTCTTGTTCAGTGGTGCCCGGTTTTCAGCCTTTCTTACCTTGGCTATGTCTTTGAGCACTGAACACCTTGTACTTTTGGACACTCCATGTAGGTTGCAGTTCTGGAATCTGACAGCACTGGAGGATAATGGGTTCCTGGTAGCTTCATGTTTGATTCTTCTCTTTGGCAGTTCATTTACGTCTTTTTCTCTCAACATGTTTCTTGCGACCCTTTAGGGTATTCGCAACAAAACGTCTGACGATTCTGTAGTCACGTCCTGATATCTTGGCAATTTCAAGAGTGCTGCATCCCTCTGAAAGATGTTTTATAGTTTTTGTATTTTCAGAGTCTGTTAGATCTCTTTTCTGGCCCATTTTGCCTGAGGAAAAGAAGCTGCCTAATAATTGTGCCAGCCTGATATAGGGTGTTGCTCTCCTGAGGCCACACTCTCCATGATTACACAAATGCACATCACCTCATATGCTAAAATCCAGTAATTAGTTTATACAGCTTGGAGTTGAAAAGTATGCATAAAAAAGACAATATGGTCAAAATACTGACCTGCCTAATATTTGTGCACGCAGTGTATGCTGTGTGTACCTTTTTACCTGCTGGCCTCTGTGTCATGTTTCTGGGTCTCCGCGCTAAAAAAGAGAAAAACGTTGAATTGTTCCTTTAATCCTGGATGATTGAAGGCGCTCCACACACTGCATCCTGGAGGATTAAAAGAACAATATCTCAAGGTGAATCTCACAGTCACACACGTGTCTGCTGGTGTTAGACCGTCTCCTCTTTACACACACTGATGCAACGCTTTGCTTCACATGAAACTGAGCTCTTGTACAAACTGGTCTGACATGAAGTCCCTTTGGAAGCCGCTGACGCTCATTGAGCATTCATCAAGCGCGCAATCAGGTTATTTCTTCCTGCAGATAAAAACAAGCCCGACTCAGCCGGCTTTCATCAGACTCGCAGCTCAGCAGAATCGCAGAAACAACATCACAGGATTAAAAACCGCGTTGGAGAAGAAACAGTGAGAATCAAACATGGAACAGTGATCCTCTGAGCATCCGCCCTGTGATATGATGTCGCACGCAACAATCGTAAACTTGATTACACCAAAAAAAGATGGCAAGCACTATAAAACATACAAACTGAAGGCAAAATATTCTTTAAAGTAAAACAAAAGGAGGCAAAATGACACGCTGAACAAAATAATGAAGCCTGTGGAACTACAGGACACGTCATGTGAGGCTCTTTTGGCTTTAATGTCTTTAATTAAAACAAAAATAAAGAACAGTGAATACAAAATACAACAGTGATCTCTTAACTGCATCTAAAATTAACCAAGTGTACTTTATTTGAGAAGAAACAGACCAGAAGTTTGTGAATTTAAACTCAGTGGCCACTTCATTAGATACAGCTTGCTTGTTCCAGGTCGGACCCGCCTTTGCCTTCACAGCCGTCTTAATTCGTCACGGTAAAGACTCAGCTAGGTGCTGGAAACCCTCCTCACAGATTTTGGTCCACGTGCATCACACAGTTGCTGCAGATTTGTGAGCTGCTCATCCATGATGTGAATCGCCCGTTCCACCACATCCCAAAGGTGCTGAATTGCATTGAGATCTGGTGCCTGTGGAGGCCATCTGAGTACAGAGAACTCACTGTCATGTTCAAGAAGCCAGTTTGAGAAGATCTGAGCTTTGTGACATGGTGTGTTAGGAGCTGCCAGGAGCGGCCATCAGAAGATGGGTCCACTGTGGTCATAAAGGGATGGACATGGTCAGTGTTGCAGCCCCTCCCTTCCTGGTGGTTCCTGCAGAGGTCTGAAGGTAAGGAGGGTCCTTGGGCTGACTGGGCCACGCCTGTGTGGGCACTCTACACAGAGCTTCAGAAGGCCTGGGTTCATTATTCTGCCTCTCTCCCACATCTCTGGATTTTGGTTTGTTTCTTTTTTTGTGTTTCTCTGAAAACCACCACACTCACCTCTGACTCTACACACCGCATGTTATTCACTATTTATGCTTGTTTTTGCCTTTATAAATAAAATATCAGTTGGCTTCACAACCTGTCTCGCCTCCCCTCCGTTGTCACTGGCTACGAGCCAGCTTGTGACATCAGCAACAACCCTCAGGTCGGCTGTGGCATTTAAATGATGTTCAGCTGGTACTAAGGGGCCCAACGTCTGCCAAGTAAATGTCCCCCACACCATTACACCACCAGCAGCCTGAACCACTGAAACAAGCCAGGGTGGATCCATGCTTCATGCTATTCGCACCAAATTGTGAACCTACAATCAGAATAATGAAACAGAACTCATCAGACCAGAAAACATTTTTCCAATCTTCTATGAGCCTGTGTGGACTGTAGCATCAGTTTCCTGTTCTTAGCTGAAAGAAGTGGCGCCTGGCGTGGTCTTCTGCTGCTGTAGCCCACCTGCTTCAAGGTAAGATACACTGTGCATTCAGAGATCCTCCTAAGCATACACTGGTTGTAACAAGTGGTTGTTTGAGTTATGTTGTTATCAACTCGAGGCAGTCTCTCCATTCTCCTCTGATCTCTGGCATCAACGAGGCATTTTCACCCAGAGAACTGTCACTCACTGGATATTTCCTATTTTTGGGAACATGCTCTGTAAACCCTAGAAATGGTTGTGTGTTAAAATCTCATTAGATCAGGAGTCAATGAAATAGAATAGAATAGAATAGACTTTATTGTCATTGCAGTGACTGATGGAAACATTCTGAGAGAGCAACCACAGAAAAAGCAGTGTTTAAAAGAAGTGGCTTATGATAAAACCTGTAATATCAATATAAACATATCTGCATTGTGAAAGATGACATATGAATATGGATGTGGTCAGCTGGCTGGTGTGATGCTTGGTTTGAACTTCAGCAGGTTTTTTGACTATGCCTACATGCCTAAATGCATGAAGTTGCTGCCATGTGATTGGTTGATTAGGTATTTGCGTTAACAAGCAGCTGACCGTGTATACCTAATGGAGTGGCCAGTGAGTGTTTGTATCAGAGCAGTAAGATCAAATGAGAAAAGTTAGAAATCTCTCGTAAAGTCATAGTTCAAAACCTGAATTTCAGTTCTTTTTCTACTGTTGGCTCTTTTAGCGCTACCAAACACGAACCCTAGGGGTTTCATTCATGTTTGGTGTTTTCATTCACACACACACACACACACACATGATAGTGGGAGGAGTGGGCTAAAGGAGAATTTGGACTGTTAGGAGGTCAGGAAACACACAATGAATCATGCATTTAGTTGAAAACCCACTCTGAGCCACAGCTGCCTCTCTAAGGATACGTTCACACTGCAGGTCTCAATGCTCAGTTCAGATGTTTTGCTGAGATCCAGTCTTTAGCGTGTTCATTCATATTATAATTATTATTATAATTATTATAATTATTATAATCAGACTCCTGTGGGAACAGTCTACAGCCCTGAAGTGACACAGAAGAAGACGTGACGTCAGAAGTAAATATGGTTGCTACACATGTCAGCGTGTGAGTAAAGCCTCACTTTCTTTCCACTGACTGTCTGCCGTGCTTTTTTGATCCATGGTTTGCATTTGATCTCACTTCAGTGTCGTTAAAGTCGGATGAAATGCGACGTGATGGTTCAGACTGAGGTCTCTTTGAAAAACATCAGATACGTATCAGATCAAGGACCACATATGAAAGCGGCCTGAATCTAATTAGAAAAAACAGATTTGTGCTGTTCAGACTGTCATTAAAAACTTTATATGGGTCACAAAGTTGAATCTGGACCACTTTTGCCTGCAGTGTGAACGCCCCCTATGATACATGGATGAGAGTTGAGCGATCTGAGTTGAAAATATCTCTAAGTCACTTGTAAATAATAATTAGCTCTTAAAGAGCTGTTAAAATGATCATCCATTTTGATAAATGATAAGGAACTGGTTCCTGTCTTAGAAGTATGTAGTGTGTATGTAGATAAAACACACCTGTGATGTCACAGGACTTGAAATGGAAATTAATAGCATTTGATAATACTGCTAATATCTGTGATTTAGTACTGTTTTCTAAAACTGAGAATAAAATTTTAAATTCTTCTCCATACACAAAGACCTTAATGATGAGGCCCAGCTCATATCTTAAAGGGCTCACAGCAGCAGATTATACCAGCAGAGCACTCTGCTCTCAGAGTGCAAGCTTGCTTGGGGTTTCAAGAGTTTCTAAATGTGGAATGGGAGGCAGAGCCTTCAGCTATCAGGCCCCTCTCCTGTGGAACCAGCTCCCCGTTTGTATTCAGGAGACAGAAACCCGCTCTGCATTTAAGATCAGGCTTCAAATTTTCTTTTATGAAAAAAGAAGCTTATAGTTACGGCTGGATCAGGAGACCCTGAACCATCCCTTAGTGATACTGCTGTAGGCCCAGGCTGCGGGGAGACCTCCTGTGATGAACCATAAGGTCTCCTGTCTTTCACTCCCTATTTCATTAGTTCTGTGTCTTCTTTCTCCCGTGTGCTTTGTTCTCCTCCTCCCTGTGCCCTTCTGCAGGCATCTCTGACTGTGGAATTACATGATCGAGATCTGCAGTTAGTAGCTCCACCAATCTGCTAAGCACTTATTGTTTGTGGTTTGTCAGTGCTCTGTGCTCTTCTTTCGTCTCTTCCCTCTATCTCTTTAATGCTCCCTCTTATTAGGAACAAACCTATTAAGAGGGAGTTTTTTTCCTTTCACTGATGCCACGTGTTACTCACAGGGCATCACTGGTTTTCTCTTTGTGACATTGTGGGGTCCGTACAATGTAAAGCACCTTGAGGTAACTGCTGATGTGAAAAGGCATCCTATATAATATTTAGCTGACTTAGATGACTGTGTAGAGCTTACACCTTTATTCAAGGCTCAGTCGAACAGTTGTCCATAGAACAGATGTACATTCATTTGCCTTTCTGCACCCATTAACTGCAAAAACCATGATGTTCTGGAATAGAGCTCATTACATCCCTCGGTTAAATACATCATTGCTTAGAGTTTATGTCCTGTATCACCCAGAACTGCCATTATTTACTGAAACACGCACTATATGAATATGAGTGTTGGGCCACCTACACGTTACACCTACAGGAGCTTTTATGATACCCCATTCTAAATCCATAGGCACTGAAAAGGGGTTGGTCTTCACTTTGCATCTATGATGGCTTCCACTCTTCTGGGAAGTCTTTCTACAAGATTTTAAGGTGTGTCTGTGGGAAGTTTTGCCCATTGATCCGTTAGAGCACACAGTCTCTGTTCTAGTCCATCCCAAAGGTGTTCCATGGTGTCGAGGTCAGGGTTTGTGCCGTCCAGTCAAATTCTTCTACACCAAACTCATCCAGTCTGCCTTTATCTACTTTGCCTTGTGCTCTGGGGCCAGGGTGTACTATAACAAACTAAATTCATGAAGTTCTGTACTTAAGCACATTTTTTTAGTAACTGTACTTTAGAATTATTTTTTGGGGAAACTTACTACTTTTGCTTCTCTACATTTCAAAGACAAATATTGTACTTTTGATTCCACTACATTTCTGTAAATGTTGTGGAGTACTGGCTACTTTTGCTCTGAAGTCTGCTGATGATTTTTTTTTCTTCTTCTAAAATCCCAAAGACAATGAACTGTGTTCATGTAATTCAATTCAATTTTATTTATATAGTGCCAATTCACAACAAAAGTCACCCCAAGGCGCTTCACACTGTGAGGTAAAGACCCTACAGTGTTAGAGAGAAGACCCCAACAATCAGATGATCCCCAATGAGTAAGCAACTGTGGGAAGGAAGAACTCCCTTTTAACAGGAAGAGCCCTCCGGCAGAACCAGGCTCAGGGAGGGGCAGCCATGTGCCTCGACCGGTTGGGGCTGAGGGGAGAGAGAGGAGAGGAGAGCAAAGAGGGACACAGACTCATGTAGTTCTGCACAGTTTGTCTACGTGGTGTTGCTGTACCTGCACCTCGCAGAGATTTTCTACAGTCACTGGGTTGAATGCCGAGCAAATGTCACGGGTCAGGTAGCTCCTTTATGGCTCATTTACAGACAGGTCGTCTACATGTCGTACTGTCACTGGGGGCAGTGTCACAACTAACCGGTTTGTGGGCTACTCCTGTTGTTGGTCCTTCGGCCAGCTGAGGCAAAGATCGCAGTTATAACAAACAACAAGCTGAAGTGAAACAGTGTTTAAAACAATGTGAAGTATCCACTGGTGCTTATTTGTTTAATCTTTGATGTTTTTTCAGGTGATTGCAGCACAATAGTGCAGTGGTTAGCTCTGTCGCCTCACAGCAAGAGGGTCCAGGTTCAAATCTGGTAGCTGCCCTTCTGTGTGGAGTTTGCATGCTCTTCCCATGCTTCCCTGGGTTCTCTCCCAGTGCTCCGGCTTCTTCTCACAGTCCAAAGACATGCAAAGGAGTTAGGTTAATTGGTGATTCTAAATTGACCGTAGGTTGGCATGAGTGGCTGTCCGTGTCTCCATGTTGGCTCTACAACAGACTGGCAACCTGTCCAGGGTGTACCCCACCTTTTGCCTGATGACAGCCGGGACAGGCTCCATCCAGCGTCCCCCACGAGACCCTGAATTGGACAAGCAGAAGAAAATGGATGGATAAAATAATGAATGTTTTTTCAGGCTTCTCCCTCTAATTGGGAACTCTGCCATTGCTCCCTGCCCGTCCTAGACGCTACTTTTCAACCAATCAGCATTCAACCTACGCGTTGCATGTCGAGCTCTGCATAATTGGTCCTCTATAGATTATAGCTTACTCTCTCTTTTTTAAAAAAGAGCTACGTTTGAGAAATCTTCTCAAAATCTATGGTTCTGAGTCTGAACCATAGACTGTATATAAAAGATGGATGCATGCCGTAATAGTCGCCATTGGTTAGCGAAGTCCAAAGCCTTGAGCCAATCGTTTTAAACATTACCATCTTAATTTTTTTTAAACCAGACATCATGGCGGTGGTAAAGGCCTTTATCTCCCACACAGTTCTCTCTGCTCAGATTAAAGCTGAAACTTGGTTCTTTGATGTGGCACATGTCTGTGCTGTCAGCCACTTTAAAGGAGCAATCCAACATTTTATGACCTACTCTTTGTCTCCCAGCTGAACATGTGGGGAGACTGCAGGGCTCAGTCAGAACAAACTTTCAGAGTTTGTGTGTCTCAGCTCAACCTGATAGTGCCCTGTATTATTGATGAAAGGCAGATTTCTGCTCTGTTAATAATACATACAGATGTTGACTTTTGTGACGATGCTCTAAGTGCTGAAACTGGATATCCCCGCTCTCTGCTGCTTTTTATAGAGCAGAAACATCTTTGGTTTGTAGCAGCGATTCACCCCAGTCATGAGGTCAGGAAGTGTCACGTCAACAAAAGTGCCTCAGTGCTTATTCCTCTTCTTTTTCTTTAACTATCACCATCTGCTGTTTTTCACCTGATGCAATCACTCATCTCTGCCTATTACTCCACGTTAGACAGAGTTTAGTTGGTGAACTAACATAGCTGTGATATAAAAATGATCAAACATTTATACATTAATCTTCTTAAAGGGACAGTACACACACTGGAGAGATGCTTTTTTATTTTTTATGTTTAATTTATCAGAATCAAAACATCTCTTTTGTTTGAAAATTTCCCACAAGTCCAGAGTGAACTTCTTCTTTCCTTCCTGACTGATAAATGTCTGGCTCTTCGAAACCTCAGCCCCTAGAATGCATCACTGGCTGTGTGATCCTTTTTATTTAGCAAATTTTCTGTTATTCAGTAAAAAATCTCATTTTTGACCATGACATTTCAGGTTAATTAGAATATAATTTGGATTAAAAGCTTGCTTGTGAATTCAAAATATTCAATAAAAAAAGACTGACATTCAATGTTTCTTTACTAAATCCATGGATCAAAGGTTTCATTATTCCCAGTTTTCAAGTAGTGCTGGTGAATCCACCTCTTTGGTTCAGCCTGAAATATCTTTAAATCTATTTATACAGTTTCCACAAACTTTTAAATCTGGAACGCCAGTATACTGACAAACCTATTTGGGAAACCTACACATTACGTCTTCAGGAGCTTTTATGGCATCCCATTCTAAATCTATACACATACACATACACGTGAAGTTGGTGTAACAGTTTCCACTCTTCTGAGAAGGCTTTCTACAAGATTTTGGAGTGTGTCTGTGGGAACTTTTGGCCATTCTTACAGAAGAGGATTTGTGAGGTCAGACACTGATGCTGGTTAACAGTCTCCACCCATCCATCCATCCATCCAGGGGGTGCTGGAGCCTATCCCAGCTGCCATAGGGCGAAAGGTGGGGTACGCCCTGGACAGGTCACCAGTCCGTCGCAGGCTCACAGTCTCCATTCTAGTTTATCCCAAAGGTGCTCCATGGGGTTGAGGTCAGGGCTTTGTGCCGTCCAGTCAAGTTCTTCCACACTAAACTCATTCAGCCATGCCTTAATGGAGCTTGCTTTGTGCACCGGGGCACAGTCATGCTGGTACAGAAAAGGGCCTACCCCATGCTGTTTCCATAAATTTGGACGTGTGGAATTGTCCTCCTCCACCAAACTTTATTGCTGGGATTGTGCATTCAGGCAGGTAAACTTAGGTCTACCCATCAGATTGCCAGAGAGAGAATTGTGATTTGTCCCTCTATAGAACATGTTTTCACTTCTCCAGAGTGCACTGATGGTAAGCTGTACAGCAGTCTGTCATGGAGGCGTGGTCTGATACTTTAGTCCATATAGTGTGCCACGATGAGAAAATCCAGGGGGAGCATACTACACAAAAACCAAGAGACTGGGCAAGGCTGAGGCACACATGAAACTACTACTGTTGGAACACTCAACACAAGGACCAGGATGATCTGGCATCGATACAGGGTAACACACACACACACACACACATGCACAGAGGGAGGAAAATTAGTCATCGATGTAGCACATCAGAAACGGCTGAAAGTACAAAATGGCAGAAAGTGGAAGACCTAAGAAGAAGAAAAATACTGAAGATCAGAGAAGAGAAGATCAAAAATACTGCTGACTTTTCATTTAATTCCGCCATGAGCTTCAGACATACAACATACCATAGGTCCATAAGTTTTGGGACACCTACACTTGCCTCTGTACACTGCCACAGTGAATTTTAAATGAAGCTGTCAAAATATGATTGAAGTGCAGATGTTCAGTTTTAATTCAAGAGGTTTCACAAAAAAATGCATGAATTGTTTGGGAATTACAGCCATTTAAACATAGTCCCCCATTTTTCGAGGATGTTCCAGCATTATTCCATGGCAAACTAAGCAGATTAAAGATCTGGAGTTCATTCCCAGCGTTGAACTGGAACTCTCAGTATGAGGTCCAAAGAGATGTTGATGAGCGTGAAGAAGGCCATGACTAGGCTGAAAAATAAGTGATAGAAGTGGCAAAAGCAACTATCTGGAACATTCCTAAAAAGAAGAAACACACTGGCCAGCTCAGCAACAGCAAAAGGTCTGGAAGAGCATAAAAGACGAAAGTGGATGATCACAGAATTCCCCCCTTGGTTAAGAAAATCCCTTCACAACATTTTGCAAAGTCAGGAAGACTCTCAAGGAGGTGAGTGTATCGCTGTCAAAGTCTACAATCATGGTGAAAATCACTGGTTAGACTCAAGAACAGGAAGGATCTTTCAGATTTTGCCAGAAAACGTCCAAAAGAGCCTGCTCAGTTCTGGTAAAACAATTGTTTGGACAGATGAAACCAAGATGAATTTATATCAGAAAGATGGGAGGAGAAAACTATGGAGAAGCGAAGGAACAGCTCATGATCCAAAGCATGGCGCATCATCTGTCAAACACGGTGGAAGTGATGTCATGGCATATGCATGTATGGCTTCCAGGGGAAGCTGATCACTAGTGTTTATTGACGATGTGACTGCTGACAGCAGGATGAACTGGTAAGTGTTCAGGGCTATGCTCTCTGCTCAGATTCATCCAAACTGCAAAAGAAATGACAAAGAAATGGGATATTCTTCAATGGCCAAGAGAGTCTCCTGATCTCAATCCAACAGAGCAGCTTTTCAGTTACTGAAGACAAAATGAAGGCAGAGATCCACAAACAAGCAGCAACTGAAGGCAGCTGCAGTAAAGGCCTGGCAGAGCATCTCAACGGAGGAAACACAGCATTTGGTGATGTCCAAGGGTTCTAGACTTCAGGCAGTCCTTGACTGCAAAGTGTTTTCTTCCAAGTATTAAAAACAATCCTTATATTTAAAATTATATTAGTTTGTCCCATTACTTTTGAATATCTGTGAAAGGGAGACTACTTATGACATCCTTTTGTCAAGCCCCTTGAATTAAAGTTTAAATTCGGCACATCAATCACATTCTGACTGTTTGATCTAAAAGCCACTGCGGCAGTGTAGAGAGGCAACTTTTTTTTAAAGTGCAATTGTCCCAAAACTTATGGACCTAACTGTATGTCATCGACTGCTGGATGGATTATGATGCTGAAATTTAAGTTCCCCTCAGGATCAAAGGTAAGTAGCTGATTTATGACTAGATACTTACTACTTCCAAAACCGAGTCTTTTACAAATGACCTTAGTTTAATAATCACTGAAAGGTCCACAGAGGGGGCACAGCTGGATTCTTTGTTGGTGCTGTAATCAGCTACAAAGATTAAATATATGTGACTGATTGGTGTGAGGGTGAGGTGGATGGTAAACTGGGTCAGGTGGGCCAGCTGAGCCATAATAACCAATTACAACCATCACACAGTACTTCCTGCTGCTTGCCCCTGTCATGATTGGCTGAAGATTGACCCAAAGGATGCAGACAGATTCCAGATGCCTTTCGTTTTATTGAACAACAGAGGTGATTGTCAGTGTGTGAGTGGGTACGGGTTCACGGCAGGGGAAGGGGTCCAGAGTCTGATTCCGATGGCTCCTAGAGGATCCGGAGAGGTTGTTGGAGTAGGCGGCAGGCGGGCAGGTTGAGGCGCACTAGTAGCTGACAACAATCTGGCGAAGATGGAGGTTTGAAGCCGGTCCTTAAATACTGAAGACGATGAATGTGGTACAGGTGTGTGGGGCCCCTGCTCCAGGTGACTGCCATGTTGCTGATTGCAAGGGAGGGGTGTGACGGCCGTATGGCAGCAGTCCTGGCAGCCCCCACAAACGTTTTCAGGTGAACTTTATCTGCTGATTAAGATTCAGTTTGCTCGTATGTTTATATGTTTCCCGTTTCTTTCAGTGTTAATTTTTATTCTAATTCCCTCTTTATTTTCTACATATTTTCTGTCATTTTTTACATTAGGATGCCCTTGCATTGGGCAATGAGCAGCAGGGTGGCTGTGGCTCAGGAGGTGGAGCGGGTTGTCCCCTGACAGGAAGGCTGGCAGTTCGATCGCCCGTCTGAGTGCCAAACTGCCCTTGGGCACCAGTTCCTTCATCATTTACGCCAGAAAAGGAGATCAGTTAAGGGATTTGTTTTGTTACTGTTAAATGTTTAAAGTTATTTTCAGTCAGGCTTCATCTTGAACTTTGTAGAATAATTTTTTCACAATGAAACCTGAGATGAAAGTCCTTTGTTAGTCAGTAAACCACTCAAACACAGCACGCTGAACACAATAGGGCCTACTTAGGAGTGTACTGAGTCCTTGTCTGTCACTGAAGCTGGCAGGCAAAAGTAAAACTGTCCAGTCCTGATATAAACACCCATTAGAGAGAAAAAAAATCACTTAATCACTTTACAGCAACTTATGTGAGCTAATGGCATTTCTGGAGACGATTCATTCCTGGATAAGGATGCTTGTTCAGTTAATAACAATGTAAGGCGTGTTTGGAATTTTAAAATAAACTGTAATTCTGAAAATCAGATTTTTTTTGCCAATATGTTTATTGTCTTTTTCAAAATTTTTTCACAAACACATAACATATACACATACATACATATACCCACTACACACACAAACTGCATACCCTTGCATCATAAAAAAATAAATAAAATAAATATAATATAATAAAATAAAAATAAAAATAATTAATAAATAAAAACAAAAACAAAAGGGGGGGAGGAAGAAAGAAAATGGGGGCTACATTTTACAGCATTCGTAAATCATTTCAGAAAAATCCAGCACTCTCATTTGTCATCATATTTATATATGGTTCCCAGAGTTTATCAACTGAAAATCAAATTAAATGCATTTCTTTCCGCAGCATTACTATGTTTCTCACTGCTCAAAAAAGTAATGTATTATATATTGTTACTTTTAATTCTTACTTTGATTAAATAAAAAATATATTACATTACTCCCTGGAAAGAGTAATTCATTATATTACTCTTAGCATTACTTCTGTGTTGCTCTGTAACATGGCTTTAGATGCATTACCTTATCTTAATGGCAGTGCTCCCCTGTACCTGTGCGAGCTTCTTCAGCCTCACACAGCTTCCAGAGCTTTAAGGACTGCTGACCTGCTGCTGCTGGAGGTACCTCGCTCCAGGCTTGTGAGCAGAGGGGACAGGGCTTTCTCAGCTGCAGCTCCCAAACTCTGAACAGCCTGCCTGTCCGCATCAGAGCCACACAGTCTCCTGAGCATTTTAAAATCATGTTAAAGACTAATTTTTATTCATTGGCTTTTATCACTGAATGAACAGAAAACATGGCCTCTATCTGAGCTTTGAGTGCACCATTGCTTGTTATTTGCTGTATTGTTAGACTTATGATGCACTTTGGCCATCCATGGATGTTTTTAAATGTGCTATATAAATAAATTGATTGACTTGAAAAATAAGTTAAAAGTGTGTTGTAATAAGTTTAAAAATGATGTCAATGCCAGGACTTAAGAACTTTTAGATTCAGTTTCTTTTAATGTTGATTCAACAGCTGTCAGTCAGAGCTGAAATGTTTCTAATGACTTTGACTTGATTTATGGGGCACAAACCCCTCTCCTCATGGAGGGTTGCATCAGGAAGGGCATCCAGCGTGAAGTCTCTACCAAATTACCTTTCCTTTCAGCTGCTCCTGTCATGGTCCCCCCTCTCAGTCCCCCTCCTCTGGCTTCCTTGTCTTCGTCCTTGTCCCTGACCTTTGGTTTTCCCTCATCCCTAGGTGTCCTCGTCAGTCTGTTTTGTCTTAGTCTTATTTTGATAGTCTGCCTGGTCCTCAGTGCTTCCCCTCCTTCTGTCTCAGCTGTTCCCCGTTACCCATTGTTCCTGTGATTGGCTGTCTCTGTCTATTTAAGTTCTGTCTTCCTGTCTACCTGTGTCGCGGCATTGACTGGTGAACTCTCCCTGTCAGGTTTCATGCCAAGCCATGTTTTCTTCACGTCAAGTTTGTTTTCCACGTTCATGGACTCATGCTCAGGTTTTGTTTCAGTTAAGTACCTAAGTTTGACAATAAAGCCTTTAAGTTCATG
>VUQH01046456.1:0-27450 GCA_015106775.1 Etroplus canarensis
CCTCCTCCCTACTCTCACTACAGATCACAATGTCGTCTGCAAACATCATAGTCCACGGAGAGGGTGCAGGCAGGGTGGAGTGGGTGGAGATGAGTGTCAGGGGTGCTTTGTGACAGACGGATAGCAGCAAGAGTGAAAGGGAATGTTTACAAGATGGTAGTGAGACCTGCTATGATGTATGGTTTGGAGACAGTGGCACTGACAAAAAGACAGGAGGCAGAGTTGGAGGTGGCAGAATTGAAGATGTTGAGATTTTCCCTGGGAGTGACCAGGATTAGAAATGTGTCCATCAGAGGGACAGCTCAGGTTGAGAAGTTTGGAGACAAAGTCAGAGAGGCAAGGCTGAGATGGTTTGGACATGTTCAGAGGAGGGATTGTGGATATATTGGACAAAGGATGTCAAAGATGGAGCTGCCAGGCAGGAGGAGAAAAGGAAGACTACAGAGGAGGTTGATGGATGCTGTGAAGGAGGACATGCAGAGGGTTGGTGTGAGGGAAGAGGATGCAACGGACAGGGTGAGATGGAGGCAGATGATCTGCTGTGGCGACCCCTAACGGGACCAGCTGAAAGAAGATGAAGAAGAAGATCCAGAGTTATTACAGTTTTGTTGTTTCTAAATATCCATCTATTCATTTTCTTCTGGCTATCCAGTTCAGGGTTGCATGAGGTGCTGGAGCATGTCCGAGCTGTCATGGGCCAAAAGGTGGGGTACACCTTGGACAGGTTGTCAGTCCATCACAGAGAGACAGACATCCATTCACACCTAAGCTCAATTTAGAATTGCCAGTTAACCTAACCATCTTTGCATGTCTTTGGACTGTGGGAGGAAGCTGGTGTACCCAGAGAGACTCCGCACAAGCACAGGCAAAACATGCAAACTCCACACAGAAGGGCCCAAGCTGACCAGCTGTTAGATTTGAACCCATATCCTCTTGCTGTGAGGCAACAGTAGTAACCACTGAACCACCATGCTGCTTGTCAAGCTTACAGTTAGTTAGAAATTAGTAAATACAAACAATAATTCATTTCTAATTATTTTTTTTAAATTTTATTATTGAGTTTCCTTTTAAATTCAGTTTATTGTAAATGAGTTTCCAGAGTGGGTTTGCTCATTTCAGTTTAGTTTTTATTGTTTGATTTGTTTATTTCTGATCAAATATTCTCATTTCCTGAGGGGCCCTATCTTATTCTTGCCTCCCATTTTAAAAATCCTGGAAACACCCCTGGATTAGAGCTTTTGTTCAGCTATTTGAATAAAGGTTATTAAGCACTAGGGTTAAACAAGCTGCTAGGTTCAACATGTTTTTTATAAATATTGTGGACAGGTGTCAGCTGATCTCCTGTCCCATTAAAAACCCAACCAAGACGCACCTTTAAAACACTAAACTTACTCCAACTTTTTAAACGCCTCAGTTCCAGCTGCAACATATGCACTCCCGTGCTTCAGGTCGTCCAAACGCTTCACTTTGTGGCCCTGGGTGGGGATGTACAGCTTCCTCACACCTAACGTTGTTTCAGTTGCTCCGGTCAAACAAGTCAAAAAGTTGCCTAAGTTTGACGCCCTCTGAAAGAAGGCATCCCCGTTCCTGTAGACAGTGACAGTTTTTGTCTTCGGCGGGTTACGTCTCCCCAGCGTTCCAGGCATGCTCAGGCCAGGCAGCAGAGACCGTTTGAACGGGTCAAACATAAAGGTGGCGCTGGTACTACAGTAGGCGTTGAGCTTCCTGAGAAGTAACTGGAGATAGAATCTGATATGGAAACCAGTTCTTCCACATGCGAGGTGTAGTGTTAAGGAGCTTCTCTGTTGTTGTTGTTGTTTGGCTTCTTTTGTGTACCTACGGTTCATTTAGTGCTTAATTCCAAGCCTCAGGCGCTTCCAAGGCAACCAGTAGGATTGACCCCTATTGGTTTCCACACAGGCCTGTATTGAAACTTGAGCTTCCTTTTAGCATTATTATATTTAATTGGCTTAACCATCATAAGCAGTGCACAGAGAGGTGAAGAAGAGAGTGTAGACAGGGTTGAGTGAGTGAAGACAAGTGTCAGGGGTGCTTTGCATTGTTTACATTGCATTGCATTGTTGCAACTATTGCACATGTTGCACACATTGCATTTTATTTATTTATCTCTCTTTTTTAAATCTTTTAAACTTGAATTTTTAAACTGTAGAAATAAAAACTAGTCCTGTCTCTGTCACATGTCATATGTTTACATGTTTATATGTTGCACCAGGTCCTGGAGAAACACTATTTCATTTCACTATGTTCTGGGTCAGCTATATGTGGTTGAAATGACAATAAAGCTCTCTTGAATCTTGAATCTTTGTGACAGAAGGGTAGCACAGAAGAGTGAAATCAGAATCAGTATACTCTATTAATCCCGGGGGGAAATTGTCTTGTGTTACAGATGCTCAGTTAGACATAAATAAATATAAATTTGAAAGGCAATAGATATAAATTTGAGAGGAAAGGGAAGTTTTAAAAACGGTAGTGAAACTTGCTATGATGCATGGTATGGAGGCCATGGCAGTGATGAAAAGACATGCAGTGGCAGAATTAAAGATGCTGAGATTCTCATTGGGAGTGACCAAGATGGACAGGATTAGAAATGAGTACATCAGAGGGAAAGCTCAGCTTGAACTGTTGGAGACAAAGTAAGGAATCAGAAACACAGTCCTCAGAATCAGAATACTTTATTAATCCCAGGGGGAAAATTGCTCAGGCAAAGTTGAGATAGTTTGGACATGTGCAGAGGACAGATTGTGGATCTACTGGACAAAGGATGTTGAAGATGAAGCTGCCAGGCAGGAGGAAAAGAGAAAGACCACAGATAAGTTTCATGGGTGTGGTGAAGTAGGACATGAAGAGGGTTGGTGTGAATGGGATAGGGTGAGATGGACCCAGATGATTTACTCTGGCAGCCGCTAATGGGAGTTGGTTGGGATCTGGTCACCCTAGTTTTCATCATACATCATGTGATGAGTTTTGCATTGCAACATAACCTCATCTTTTTTAAAGTGACTTTAAATCATTTTGACCATTTGGGAACAGAAAGACTCCGCACAGTCTGCAGCAACAAGCCTTGGTACAACATACATACAGTAGTTATTTCTTATTAATGACACAGCTTTTTACTACAGGGACAAACAAAGTGAGGTGCAGCCTTTTAGAGTCTGAACTTGCTGCACTGTTTGTCTCTTAATGTATGTAAATGTTGACAAGAATTAAAAATACACATATTTTTTAGTAACAAAGCCAAGTGAAGGTTACTGTAGAGCTACTTTACACCACTGCAACACCTTTTCTCAGTCTCCTTGTCCATGCCATAGAGTCAATAGAATCTATTGCAAGTAAATTACAGTATATCATCAAAGACATTTTATACAATCAAAAGACGAAGAAGTTTATCCGTATATTGGTTTTTATCTTTTTATATACATTTTTAGAAAAACTATATCACATCTTTCCAAGTTGTTACCACTATTGGGGTTTTTGTTCTCCTATTATGAGCATAAACATAAGCTCCACTAGAGTATAATTGTACAGTAGTAGAGTCACTGCAGCCTGTTCACTTTTAGACAGAGCTGTCTGAACTGCTTACTGCAAAGGTAACCAGAGATTTCTGCAACAATGGCATCTAATTGGTTTATGCCAGACAACTCCTGGTCAATTAAATATATAATTCATCTCAGCATTAATTATTCATTTCTTAAGGGACTGGTGCTCTGCTTGATTAGGCGAAATGCATCATGCATATTCAAATTCCTCTTCTTAGATGCATGCAATAGGATATCATCTCAGCTGGGATGCCCATCCTAAAACAATAGCTACCAGGGCCACAAGACAGCTTCTATTAATCACACAACTAACCCATAGAGAATTTTCAAAGATGAAAATGTCAAACTAATCTAAGGTATGTAATGTCTTGTTTTAGTCACTCAACAAACATTATGCTGTCATATTATTGCCAAGTGTCAGCTGTTATTATTTTTAAACTGTCTTGTGTTTTGACAAGACATTATTTTTAAACAAGTGTTGTGCCACAGCAAAACTAACAGTGCTAATTTAACACTGAATAAATGAACAATATGCCAGGGTTTTCAGTCTGTCATTAGATTTTCTTCATTGCATAAAGTGGATTTCAACATTTCATGTAAAGCACAAATTATATGAGAAATTCTCCAACAACTACACACAAATGAATATCCCTCAAAAACATCCCAGTTCAACTGTTCACCTTCAAAATCTTGTCCTTCTCAGGGGCAATTCCTGCAACGCAACTATCACAAAAATTGTGAATAGCGAAAGTGTGAGGTCAGGTGGAGAATCGAGGAGAAGTAATGGCTGAGTTTCCTTTGGCACTCTTAAAGGTCAGTGCCACCCATTTTAAAACTCATTTTAACAGTACACTAAGGTGCAGAGTGAAAGTTATAAAGATGTAAGTTGACTTGGGTGTAACTGTTCACTACATAATACATGAGAAACAGTCTTTGTTCACTCATAAGGATCTTTGCTTATTTCAGAAACACATTGTCTGTGTTCTTTGACTCTCATATACTGTAGTTCATGCATAACATTTTCAAGCAGCCATGCATTTTGATGCATAGCATTTTTGTAATGCTACGAAACAGCTGAAGCACTGAATATTTTGGCATATAACAGTAGAAAAAGCACAGCTGTAAATACTAAAATGAATGCTGGTAGAAATTCCTCTAAGTGCTGCACTTTCAACATTACTGTTGATGTTCTTTGCAAGACCTGTGCTTTCCTTAACATGACCAAAGCCCTGTGGAGCAGCTACTGACATTTTTTCAGTGAGTATAATTTTCATCCACTAGGTGACAACTCTCTTACACTGCTATCCATGCAAACACCACACAGAAGGGCCCCATCCTGCTGGTGCATTCATCCCCAGGACCTTCTTGCTGTAAGACTCTAACCACTACACCAAAGTGCCACAACTCTTATAATATTTTTTTCTATTTCTTTCCATAACAATGCTTCACCTGCTGCAGTAAATAAGTGAAACCTGCTCTAGGGGACAATAATGTTCAAACCATGTCATTTTTTCAAACTGTCTGTAAATGTTTATCATACAGCAACCACCACATTATTTACTTTATGAGTATGGATACAGAATGCAAGCTATATTCTGTTCCTCTGATTACATGCACTCAGCTGGAGCCAAAATCTGTCTTTTAATTGTATATTTTCCCTACATAATCTTCAACTCTATATTTGCTTATTTGCACTGTTTGTCAATGGCACTCCTACAAATATTGCTCAGTGGGTGGCTTGCATGAGATAAAAACTCAATACACTTCCTGGCATGCTGTTGGAAACACTAATGAATCTCAGAGTAGGAGATAAGGATGTACTTAAGAAAAAAATCTAACAAAAATCAAAGTGTTTTGTGTGTTCAGAAAATAAATAGCTAATGAGCTCATAGGCAAAAAGTAAGTAGAAAATATACCAGTTTGCACAACCTGTATGTCATTTTGTCACCGTATTTACAACAGAAGATACAAGTCAAGCAATATGAATACAGTTTTGCTCTATTTGTCCATTCTGAAGTCTGTTTAAGATAGATTGAACTCAGATACTGTCCTTGTCAAATTCACAAACAAAATACATGGTGGGATGGCATGCCACATCAGTCCACTCCCCCGAGGCCACCATCTCAGCACAGTCCTCATCATCATAGGCATTGTTAGGCTCTCCTTTTCTCCATTTGCTGAAAGTTGTCATGGGAGAGCGATCCACGTAGATGAAAACACCTTCACGATCGAGGTCATGTATGCCTATGTAAACTCTGTTCAAGCCAGCGTCGGTTATGTACCCCGCAATGGCTGTGTTGGCTCCCTCATCCTTTGGCATGGCCAGGTGCCCTCCCCTCGTCTGGCAGTAAACCTCAGCCTCGATGTAACGCTTTGCCTCCTTCACCAACAGATAGACCTTACTGTCTGTCTCTTTTATGCCAGCAACAGCTGCAGGGGAGGGCAGTGCTGAAAAATGAGCACTTGTATTTCTATAAATTTAACATTGACATGCCCAACATTTATAAGTCTATAGGATATGAAATAACAAAAGCATGGATGAAAATTGAATGTAAAAATATTACCAGAGCTTACCATTTTTAATGAATTTCAGTTCTGAGGAGAGCTGGGCCACAAGAATGTCCATTTCTCCAATCATCTTTCTCATTGGTGCGCACTCACATGGAACACCTGATAAGGCAAAAGAGTGCAGGATTACCTTAGTTGACCTGATTAATTTCAATATCTATCTGTCTAATCCTGCAAAAATCTGTATGAAAAACAAAATAAGATGGTTTAATAACTCACCTGGGTCTCCATTAGGGCCCCTTGGGCCAGGGTCACCTGTGTCTCCCTTGGACCCTGCAGCAGAAATATAAATATTCATCAACCATAAAAAACACACTTAACATACTGTATGATACATTCTTAAACACATCAGAATCAGAATCCTTTATCATTTATTAATCCCAGGGGGGAATTGTTTTAAATATGGCAACTTAAACAGTTAAAAAAAGATATACTTATAATTTAAAAGTTAAAGAAATAAACGGAACATCTGCAACAGGCTGCACACAGGTTGGTGCATGCACACTATAAGTAGTACTGTATCGTAGCACCTTTCATTCCACTTGGGCCAACTTTTCCATATCGTCCCATAATGCCTTTGTGTCCTTTAATCCCAGGTGAGCCTGAAAAGAGTACAAAATGTATAATTTTTTTCATATGCTATCTGTTAATAGATATACACTGTTTGACCACTTTATTAGGTACTCCTTGCTAGAACTGGATCTTGAAAACTGCTTTAGTTTTTTATGGGATAGATTCAGCGAGGTGCAGGAAAAGTTCAAACTCGGCATCAACAAGGCATTTTTGCACAGAGAACTCTTGCTCACTGGAAATGTTCTCTTTTTGGCACCATTTTCTGTAAACCTTAGAGATGGTTGTGTGGAAAATCCCAGTAGATCAGTAGTTTCTCAAATACTCAGGCAACAACCCTGCCATGTTCAAATTCACTTAAATCACCTTTCTTCCACATTCTGATGCTTGTTTTGAACCTCAGCAGGTCATTTTGAGCATGTCTACATGCCAAAATGCATGGAGTTGTTACCATGTTATTGTCTGATTAGAAATTAAACAGGTACACCTAATGTGGTGGCCGGTGAGTGTATATCTTATAGATATAGACAAACTTTTTGCATTTTAAAGGACCAAAAATCAAAGTGAAATAATATATATTAAAAAAAAAATCAAGCACTATTTGCTTTCACTGAAGGCACATTAATTAAAATGAAAAATATGTTTCAGGGAACACCCTTCACTCCTCATTAAGGTCTTCAGTAAACACTTCTCTACGACTCTGGATTCCACAAACCATTTCTCCTCCAACCTCTCACTCAAATGTAAACACATGGCCATCACTGGATGGCCTGGTAGTGATGCAACATCAACTTATCAGTCCAAGAAATGTGATCTTTACCCCAGTTCTCGTATTAGCTAAGTGGTAGAGAAGAGAAAGTAAGGACATGTATACATTTGGGCTTGTGGAAAATTTACGCTTAATGTAGTCTTAAAAATATATATATATATTTTAGGGAAATACACAGAAAACAAAACAAAAAACACATTCTGCAATCCCATTTCTTTGTTGCAAGTATAAAATTTATACCAATCTCTCCTGGAGGGCCAACTCTTCCTGGTCTTCCAGGTGCTCCTTTTTGTCCTTTCTCTCCTGGTTCTCCTTTTGCAGCATAAGAAAAACAATTATCAGGCAGATTCTAGTTTTGGTTGTTTTGTTTTCTAATGGGTTTGGTATGCATTTTAATATAACAAAGCATGTAGAGCTGCATGCCTTTAAGTCCAGGGACAAGAATCTGAACAGTGCAAGACTCTTCTGTCAAGTGTTGTCCGTATGATGTTTGTATTGGTAAAAAAGTCATCACTGCAGACATTAGTATCACGGGTAGTATTAGTTTCTCCCCTCTCATACTTCTGCATGTGTTGATTAGTAGGCTTTGCTGGAGAAACAAAAAAATTTAAGGAGATATTAATGACAAAGAATCATTAACCAAAAAACAGGGTTTGGCTTTATATAATTGCTTAATAGCTCAAAGAAAATACAGTATTTCAGAACTAAAATAGTGGTTTTAAAAGTGAGATTTGTTTCAACTGCAAAAAGGTAATTCAAAACTAACTCACACATGCACTTACATTACATAGAGACAAGAAAGCCACATCTAAAATTGCATTTGCAGCTTTTTAACTACAAAAACATCTTTAGCTGAAAACTACACAGTATTTCAAAATCTAAATTGCTTACCTGTAGAAGTATATTCCAGAGAAAAGTAAAAAATATTGCCAGTGTGTAAAGATTTGCATGAGCTTTGAGCACTGGTGGTCCTACAGAAGCATTTCATGTTCCTCTACACAGGCACCCAAGAATGTGTGTGATAGGACTTTTATAAACAGTTCACAGATAAAGTCTAAAGCAGTTGGGGCCCCACACATAATTAGCTGGGAAAGCAGTGGAGTGACTGACAGCAGAAGAATCTGATAAATACACTGCCTTAACTTTATAACACTTTCAGATAATTAGAAAAGTTGAAAATATAAAGCTTTTTATAGACTGAGCTTTCACTTTCATTTATAGCAACAATGTGACATTAATATTATAGCAAGTCACTATAGTAATATTTTAATCTAATCACTTTTTGTTTTAGGTGTGTGAATTCTTTCATAAAAGTACATTTTTTTAATAGTTTGCTGAATAGTTTGCTTATTGTGCTGTGGACCATGTGATGTGATTACAAGCAAATCTGCAATTTGTGTTCCTTAAAAATGCACTTCATTAAGTGCCTGCTATGTCTACCATATCATGTTATTGATTCAACATACACATTTGCCTTACAAGCGGAAGGTCCCTGGTTTATTTCCAGGTGGGGACATAAGCCCCACTCACCATGGAGGGTTGCGTCAGGAAGGGCTTCTGGTGTAAAACTCCTACCAAATTACCAGTGCAGATTAGTCCGCTGTGGCGACCCCTTGGGGAAAATACAAGAGAGTAGCTGAAGGTACATTTATGGTAGACATGGATATGGTAGACAAAGATTTATATAGCTTAAAAGGCCTGAACACAAAAGAAAGTTAAAAAATAATGATAGGATAGACATAAATGTAAAAATAAAAGCATTGACTTTTATACAAATGAAATGCTGCACTCTTAAAGGTTTATAAAAACCTTCCTGTGGCCTTTTTTGGGGGAGTTCAATTTATATCACACTTTCTTTCTGAAAGGATACCACTGGACTCGACTTTATGGCTGCAGGTTTTACTTAATTCTTTGTTCAGTTGTACAGTATTTTTGCTGCTCTCATTTCCCCCTAGTTGTGTTGGATTCTTCTGGCATCAAACTTCAAGTGCATCAGTTTTCACTGTGTGAAGTGGAATGTAACTGGGATTTGGTTTCAGATGTGCCACACTGCCACACGAGGGAGCCATTGTCCATGCAAGCAAAAGCCGCAGAAACTTTTGGTTTGGATCTTAGAAGTAAAATATGTCAGCATTTTGTTTGTGCATGTGGGTGGGTATGATTCGTCAGTCAGTGTAACATTAACCCACATATCACTTGATCACAAGTGCAAATTATCTTTCCAATTTTTGCTCGGGCCAGGGCTGTTGCATCCAGAAAAGTTATATGATAAAAGGTTGACATTTTTTACAGTGTGTTGCCATTACTAAGATTGACTTTTGACATGTGAAAAAAAAGTCACGTTAGTGAATACTGTCATCTGGAGTCAGTAATAAGATATGGTCCAATACAGGAGTATCAGATGTCCTAATTAGAGTTACAAACCCAGTGGCAGTCTGTATTTCAGTTGTGGATTGGGTGTCTCCTTCAAAAAAACCCCAAAGGTTTTAGATTACTTGGCTCTCAAATATTCACGAGTCTCAAGGCAACATTTGCAGCATTTTCATGGCAGCTGTGTGTTCTCTGCTTATTCTCTAAGTACTGACGAGTTTAGACCCTTTGTTTTCACATTAGCACTCCTAAAAAAATTGTATTCCTATTTTCTGACATCATTACACAATGTAGTCTATATTGGCAAATCAGTTTTGAGTTCTGTCCAGTTTCAACGACTTCATAACGGGACTCATAACATTCTAAACATGGCTTGACTGGATGGCTGCCTCTACACTGAAGAGACAAACTACTTATCCATTCTTTATTCAGGGGTAGCATACCCGATGCCCTGTTTTGAGTTGCAGAATAAAGGAAGGGTTTGTATAAATTTGTAAACTTAAATGTAAAAGATAATCTCTTAAGTTTGCTTCTTGCACAGGTCCATGGAAAAGCAGTCTGATTTGCCAGTTTCTGCACTGAATGATGACACTTAAATTTCTTGATGATTTGATGGACTGCCCCCATGTGGTTAAGAAACTGAAACAACATTGTGCACATCTCTCATTTCGGATTTGCTACAAATTTATCTTTAACTTCGGAAAATTCTGTTTGTCATGATTGAGTCTCTATCTCAGGTTTCATTAAGTGTGGAGTCCACCCTAAAGCATTTGTGTTATATTGAAATCTGTGATTATTCATTCAGGATTATAGTTAGACACATAGACCGGCCAACTAGTTAGACTGCTTCTGAAAGTAATGTCATGCTTAATTAAAAGGGTAAAAAGTACAAGCAGCATATTTCACAGTACTAAAATATTTACTACTCACTTTACTAAACACAATTTGTTAAGTATTATTGTTTTATTATTGTACTAATAGTAAGGCAGTGTATGCAGCATTGTGACTGGGGGCTAAGCCCCCCAAAGATATGATCCTATAATCACCCCTGCCTCTAAGTCATTTTCATAAGGATGAAAGACAAAACAAATAGTTCATCAGTTAGTAAAATGATATAGTCCACATTTAAATTTCTCCAAGTCCATGTGGTGATCAGCCTGTTTGTTTAACCCTTTTCATGTAATTCACAAGTTTCAACATATAAGCGTATGTGGAACTTATGACTGAAATATCTCAGATTTTGATCACCGAACCGGGCCGTTTTCTCCATGTTTTGTTCGCTTCCAACAGAAGGTGACTGGGTTTGTAGCTGCTGTTTGATGTTTACAATAAAAGAGAGGTGCAAAAAAAAAAAAAGCTGCTCGACACAGCATCTTACGAGCCGGACTTTAACGCACCTTCAATAGTTTACGGCGAGGGTGACGTCACCGGCGCTCACCGGCGCAAGAGCACCGCCTGTCAGCCAGTCAGCCTGCTGCGGCTGCCTCGTCCGTCCTGTCCTCAATTAGGAGGAAACAGTGCAAAAAAATATAAACTGGAGCGCTGCTACATGAGAAGGATAAAAGTTATCACCGGGCCGTGAGCGTAAATTTGACTGGCTGAACGATTTCCGTTGTAAGTGTACTCTGTTTCTGTCTAACTTTTACACTTTTCCTGGTCAGAAACATCTTGAGGACTTAATGCAATGGTAACAGTGACTGAATCTGGGGTCTATTCATACCTGTTATTTTGACTTGCTTGCGTGGGTATAGCGTTTGGCGTCTTTGCAGTAGTCGTGGCTTATTGTAAGGTGCTTAGTTCCATTAGTCTGTTGTAACAGTTACTTGGGGTTAATGTAATTATAAAAACCTTATTATAAGGTCATCTCGACTAATCACGCCAGTATAAAGCTGGCACACTGACATACAGTACGTATCTATTTTCTCCTAGATGGATATCACCAAAGTTTTTGTCTTTTCACCTAGACATAGTTATGTCATGATGTGTTGAAAGTGTCCTCACAGAACTGGCCTTTATTCTTAGTTATTTGTTGCTTAGACGTTCTCTTGCATACCCAGTTTGATGATCTCTAACATGATGCCACTTTTCAGTCAAGTTTAGATAAGCCAATTAATCCCAGTTCTTTTTTGACATATGCCTCTAGAAGTGTAACCTCTGTTAGTGTGCACATCTCTCATCCTGTTGCTCTGTAGTCATTGTCCAATGCCTTTTCCATGTCTCCTTTCCCTTAGAGAGACCCGGAAACAGGAGGCAGGAAACACCAGGCCTGTTTTACTGTGTACTGCTGTAATTCTAAGGCAGTGTCCATTTGTGTGGGAGTGTAAGTGTATGTGTTCATGTTTCCTCCTCTCTGCCCTGTATCGGTCTCTGTGTATCACTGGACATGCGACACCCTTCTGATTTGCATCGTCTCAAACCTGTTCACTGACTTTTATTTGTTAGGCTTATATCTCATTCAGCCTTCCACCTCTCTGGATTAGGGTCAGATACTAAGAGGATTTAAGGCTGCAGAGTCAAAGTTACCCATGAGGGACTGGTCTCAATTTTGTTGAGAGCAGCCAGTGATTCCTTTGCTTTGCGATGAGGGGGTTATGTTGAAAGTAGCACGCGAACTTTCAGTACATTAAGCGGTGCTATATGTTAAAAAGACAGATGTCTAGTGAATGGAGCTTGTTTTATAGTCAGCATAGACGGCTGTGACAAATAAATGTGAATTTTATCTTGATTTTGCAGTATTCAAAATATTTCCTACATGTGTCATTTAAGTTTTTGATATTCATGCAGCTTTCAGCTGAGTGTATTTCCTTCATAAGCAATCTGTAATTAAACTTGAAGGGAAGTAGGGAACTGTGGGATAGTTATGTGGTTATCAATTATCTGACTAAACAGTCTCAAGGATCCCGTCAGCCTTGATCTCACACTTGAAGGTTAGAGATAGTAGAGTAGGACCGTAATCTCATCATTAGTCCTTCTGGTGCATTTGCCCCTGCTTATGTTAGAATGCAATCATAGTTCAAGTGTATTTTACATGGATTAAGTAGTAACAACCATGCAATTTTAATAATAATAAAATTAATATTAAGAAAGTTGATTAGCAGATGGTTAGTGCTGCAAGTTCAAATGTGGTACCAAGTACTGCAGGTAGCGCCCAAGTTTCTGAAAATTAGGTAGAGCTGTCTCACTTATTCAGTCAGCTCTACTCAGTGTTTTAAGATTTTTGAGTTTGTGTATACTGTGCCTTCAGTAATTGTACCTTACGGTCCTTCAGTTTGTTGACTCTGCTGTATACACCCAAAGTGACCAAAGTTCTTTGCTGTTACAAATCCAGAAGATTCCATTTAAAAGTAGTCATGAAGTTTGCCTCAGTGAATTGTTTGAGTTCTTGTTCTAGTTTTGGCCTTGATGGTGGGTTTGTCCTTTGATATGCGGACTCTTCCCATTTGATGACCGCCTTTTCTGGGCAAAGACATCGTAAAATGAATACTACTGCTCTCAAAATAGCTAGGTAGCAATAAATTGAGATAACAGCATGCATTTCCCTTTGCTTGCTTTCACTTTGTGTCAGCGAGCTGTTTCAAAATATAGAATATACGCTCTGTTAGACATATCCAGACAGTGGAGTTCTATGTATTGTAATGTAAGTATATACCAGTTTTAGCAGCCTTAACGTTTGAGCCATGTGTTACAAAATCTTTCCTCCATTTGTGCAGCTGTGTTTAGAAGTCCACATCGTGCACCTCCCAGATGTCGGTGTCATGCTTAATGATAAAGCAGTAAAAGTCTGATCTTTGCTCTTTTATTGGTATAGACATGTTGGACAGTTTTACTCAAGCAACACAAAGAAATTAAATCAAAACACTTGTTTTGGTAATTGTTATCTGGACTTTGTTTTGCTTACTATAAGTCTAAAAAAGTAGAGAAAAATACTTGCATAAGTTGGACACTGAATCTATTTACCTGCTGAACTTTGAGTCATCACTGAAGGCTGTATCAGCATTTTCCATAAACTACCCTCTTTTATATTTGACCTCAATACCCGAATCTGGATACTCAAACATAATGTCAGCACTTTTGTGTTGAGGAACTCTTTGGTTATAGGATTAACTCAAGCTAATGGCACGTTTGACTAAAGATGCTTTGATAGCGATCACACATTCACACACTTGGTCCACTTGGTTGGAGTCTCTATCCGCCAGGGTCTAACAGTTGCTATCATTTAGAGCATAACTACTCAGCTGTATGCTTCTTAAAATAATCAGCAGAATATTCATATGGTTGTTGAAAAATGAAGTACTATACTATACTATACTAACCCATCATGTTTAGCTGCTTAGGTGGGACACCACAGAATCCTAACACACCTCCAAACTGGATTGTTTGTCTAGACAGTTACATGGGGTCACTCGGGGTAGTGTTGTCTTCACTAAAGATTGTAGGAGGCAACTCCTGAGAAATCCTCTCCCACAAGATCAATAGAAGGAATAAGAGGGTAATGAAAAGCAAAGCAGGCCCTAGCTTTGGTCAGGTCCCAGTCACATAATGCACATTGTTGAAGTGCCGCTGGGTCATTTTCATCATTAATTTGTGTTAGTATTTGTAGTAAGTAAGTAAGTAAAAGATCACTTTTATAGTAAAATGGTACTGTTCCCAAGGCTTTTTATAAGCTCTAGGGTATCATAAAGTCTTTGGCAAATTCCATGCAAATAAGTTTTAGGTGGTAAACAAAATACTGCAGCAACACTGAGAACCTACCCTCACAGATGATCAAAGTTCTCTCTTGAAATTTGCAATACTGACATCAACTTCCGTTCTTCAGTTGTGGAGAAAAAGTGTAAAACATATTGCGTGTCTGTAATATTTACAGGCAGTCTCTATTTGCTTGAAGTAAAATGCAAAACAGTGTATTTTGATTTACATATTTATTTTAATTTACGTGTGTGTGTGTGTGTGTGTGTGTGTGTTCTTCTTGCCCTGTTTGTCTCACTCCTTTGCACAGCTGTGTTGCTATACTGACTGGAAGTAAGCCATGGAGGATGGGAAGCCAGTGTGGGCACCCCACCCCACTGACGGGTTCCAACTGGGCACGATCATTGACATAGGAGCCGACACACTCACCATAGAACCACTGAACCAAAAGGGCAAGGTCGGTCATCACACAAATACATATGTAAACACACACGTCATTACTTTTACTTTATGGAGTCATTTCAAGTCCAAGTTTTATGAGGAATTTTAAAGTAGTGTGTTAAAATGGAAAAAGTTCTTTCGGTGTGATTTTCAGGTAGAAAGTACAGCAATTCGTAGAATATAAGAAACGAGAGACCACATGTACAGAGACATGAATAAATAAAGAACAGCAGCAGGTGTGCTGATAGTGTTGCCAAGAGGGAGAGCTGCTCATTAGGAGGTAAAGGCCACCTGTTACACCTGAGTCATCATGTGTCCCCAGTAAGCAGGCCTCTAATGTTTACAACAGACCTGTACTGGTACCTGTGCTGCTTCTGCCCTTGTTTTAGGTGTTCTTACCACAGTTAGTGCATAGTGCAGTCCATCCCAGCTGTCAGTGGGCGAGAGGTGGGGTACATCCTGGACAGATCGCCAGTCTATCACAAGGCTAAGACAGAGAGACAGACAACCATTCATGCTCACATTTACACCTACAGCTAGTTTAGAATCAGCTATTAACGGGCATGTCTTTGGAATGTGGGAGGAAGCTGTATTAACTAGAAAAAAACACACCAGCAAACTGATGCAGTGGTTAGCACTGTTGCCTCACAGCAAAAAAGTCCTGGGTTCAAATCTGGCTAGGGGGGCCCTTTTTGTGTGGAGTTTGCATGGTCTCTCCGTGCCTTGTATGGGCAGACATCTATCAAGTCCTTGGGTTTTCATTTTTGTTTAGTTTTTTTACTCTTGAGATAAAACTATCATGTCTTAAAGATGAAAATTGTTTGTAAATGCTGAAAGCATTTACAATCTTTAGACTCTCAGTTTGGCTATCTCAGCCAAACTGAGAGTCTAAAGATTGAAGGTGTGTCATATTCCGCACACAAATTGTATTTCCATTGGAAGCGAGTTTTTAATTAAGGAAGATTAATGTTTTGAGGTTTAAAAAAATAAGAAAAATACACAAGAAGCTTGAAACTTTTTATGAGCATCATTAGTTTATGCCTCGTTGCGAGGCTTAAACTGCAGTGAGAGAATGAAAGGCCATCTGAGTGGTGGTTTTTGTTTTTTAACTGCTCTGTTGAACTCAGCTTTATTGTTTAGGAAATTTCTCAAATTGTTGTCACTCTGGATGACTGGTTTGTGCCAAGAACTGTTAGCAGCCACACAAAGCGCATTCTCATTATGCTTGCAGGCACTTTTTGGTAATAAACCATGCATCATAACACAGAGTGAATCACTCTCACACAGACAAGCAGTGGCATTTATATAGGCAGTGTGTAATGAACATTGACGCTAAACAAAGAAAAAGCTACTTTTGGTGTATACCAGATGGAATAATAAGACAATGTGAGTGTCAGACTCACATTTTCATCAATAAATTCTCTGAGCCAGCATTTGAGTTTAAATGTTAATGTCGGAGTTTGCTTGTTTTGAATAATTTGATGACTTGATTGGTTCTTGCAAGATCAGCAAAGACCTCCGCCATCATCTCCTCTCTACCAACTACACCCCGCACACTTAGTCAGTCAGGTGTTCAGATCCTGTTGCTCTCCCAACAAATTATTCATTATCCTGCCATGTCTCCCCTTGTTTCTCTCACAGCCGACTTGTTCCATTGAGTTTATTTCCATTAACTCAGATTCTTAAACAATACAGTAAGAATATCAGTAACTAATTTAGCCTGGGAACATGTCACACAGAACATCATTACTGTGATCTTTAGCATGATAAATGTTTCATGTTTTTTCATGCTTGCTTAGCTGTTTGTGATGTTTTAGGATACTGATAAACATTTGTTTTGTGTCATAAGCTTTCTAAATCACAAGAAGTAAACAATGAATCTAGTGCATAACGTTGGCAGGAATAAGTAGAGCCGGTGCCACTTGGTGGCATGCCTGTCTATCCTGGAAATGGCATTATGTAAATGTTACAATAAATGGAACTGTTCGTGTTTTAGACTTTTCTTGCTCCGATGAGCCATGTCTTCCCTGCTGAGGATGATGTCAACAAGCATGTAGATGACAACTGTAAGTTTTTACTGGAATAATTTCTGCTCAACATACTGTTGCAAATGAAATGTTAATTGTTTTCCCCTCTGTTTACAGGTTCCTTAATGTACTTGAATGAAGCCACTCTTCTCAACAATGTTAGAGTGCGGTACAATAAAGACCACATCTATGTATGTTTTTATCACATCTAACCTGTCATTTATGTGTCATGAAGATATTACTGTCAGTTGCATCATAAGGAGATAGAGTATTCATTCCTACCTGTGGCCATCAAACTTTTTAACTCCTTGCTATGACACCTGGACTATTTTCACTTGCCTTATTTTTATGTACTGTATATATATCATAGTCTAAATTGGTAGCATTTGTGCTACTTCAACTGGACACATAAATGAGATGTATTTAATTTTTTTTTCTGCCCCCTGTATATTTTCACTTGTCTTATCTTTATATACAGTATATGGTGTTGTCTAAATTTTGATTTTTTTTATGCTACTTTGAGCTTTGACACATAAATCTGACATATTTATTCTTTATTTTTTCAGATTTATATTCACTATATACAGATTATGTAACATTTACATAGCTATATATTATATTATTCAATTATTTTCACTTTCATATTCACATTCATATTCACTCATTTTTGTATTTCAATTATATCTACCTGTATGACTGTAAATGCTTTAATTCTGTTTCCTATTGCTGTGTATATACTGTAAATAGTACTGTTCAAGTTGGACCACCTATGCTACACATTGCATATAGGGTTTATATATTTATCTGTCATATTCATATTTAATGGGGTGTCTGTAACGAAAGGGATTCTGATTCTGAGTAACAGGGTTGAGAGTAAAAAAAAAGAAGAACAAGTGAAGGGAAGCTAGAAAATGGTCAGACAAAATGGTAAAGCCAATTCTGACCTCAGTCACTCACTTTGGAACGAAGGGACTACTGGGTCTCAGCAACATTCAACAGGGCATTTTTCACCTCTCTTTTCATTCACTAATTAATATGATTTTTGCTAATATTTATAAACTTATCCAAATGCAGTGATCCTAATTATGCTTGTATTTTTTTCTCTCACAGACTTATGTGGCAAATATCTTGATAGCTGTTAATCCTTACTTTGATATACCAAAACTGTACGGTCCAGAAGCCATCAAGTCATACCAAGGAAAGTCACTGGGCACTCTGCAACCTCATGTCTACGCTATAGGTGAGCACTTACATCTTCTCTTCAGTGTTAAGTAAGGGTGTGACATTTAAGTAATTGAAATGCACACAATAAAATAATTAAGTGTACACAAATGTTATATCCTTTAAAAGAAGTACTTTTGTTACAAAGTTAATATTTAAGCTTGAAAGCTACAGTTTAAAAGGTTGACACTCTTGGCCAAAAAGAGGCCTCTTGAAAAATTGATTTTTTTTCATCCCAATGAAACTTTTACCTGGATAAATAAATGATATCTCTCTATCTATCGATCAGTAATATCGATAGATATTACTATGCTTTGAGTTTGCAGTTATTTTATTTACTAATTTATTTGCACATTGTTTTATGTTTTATGCTTTGTTTCAGCTGACAAAGCATACAGGGATATGAAGGTTTTAAAGATGAGCCAATCCATCATAGTTTCAGGTGAATCTGGTGCTGGAAAGACTGAAAACACCAAGTTCATTCTCAGGTATGAGGCCTTGTGAATCATTTAAGAGCTTATCCCAATCTTTCCTTTACCTTTGGTCTTTTCCTCTCTGGTTCAGTTGAATTTAAGATTCAAGATTTCTTTTAGTTTAGTTCAAAATAGTTCATTAATCCATCAAGGAGCAATTTCAGTCAGTCAGTCTGTAAGCACCCACCTGCCTCATAAAACTCTTTTTAAAACATGCATTTTAATGTCAGTTACAGCTTTATAGTAGGCACTTAAATATGTTTATCATGCCTCTGCTGCAGAGGCATTATGTTTTCAGGTTGTCTGTCCATCCAGCAATCTGCTACAAATCTTGTTACCACTACAGGAGCTGACTTGTTTGCTGGATCTTTTCCAAACTTTGTATGGTTAATACTTATGATGGGTAAAACATCTGATAACATTTACAAGATTGTGGGGTCAAAGGTCAAGGTCACACAGGATCAGAGTTGAGGTGAAAGCATACTGGCTGAGTTTGAGGCATTTCAATAACTTAAAGATTTGTAAACCAGTAGAAACATTACAATCACCATCTAGAAAATGTTCAAAAATCAATTATTAACTAATAATTTATTAGCAAACAGTAGAAGAAGTAGTTTAACTATCAGTTTGCCATTTTTCATTGATGTTATTGGTAGTTTTACCACCTGCTTAAAATGCAAAAGCTACTGCTCTATATCAAAAGCGTTTACTCTCTTTTATCTTTTAAACTTTGCAGATATCTGACAACAACATATGGAAGCGGTCAAGATATTGATGAGAGAATTGTAGAAGGTAATACATGAACAAATTCAAAACTTATCTGTAATGTATTTAATTTTCAGTGGATAGGATGATCTTAAACGTATTTTTCCCTGTTTCCAAACCCAAGCCAATCCCCTTCTTGAGGCCTTTGGCAATGCTAAAACAGTCCGGAATAACAACAGCAGTCGCTTTGGGAAATTTGTGGAGATCCACTTCAATAACAAGGTGAGGAATGTTGACTGATTAAGCACTAGTTTGTTTTATTAATTTGTGTTTCATGAGTTTTAAAAGTTGCATTGAAGAGTTGATTTTTTATTTCCCCCTGATCCCACCAGAATGCAGTCGTGGGTGGATTTGTCTCCCATTACTTGTTGGAGAAGTCAAGGATTTGTACTCAAAGTAATGACGAGAGGAACTACCACATCTTCTACAGGCTGTGTGCAGGAGCATCTGAAGACCTAAAGAAGAAATTACACCTAGACTCTCCGGACAGTTTCAGGGTCAGTAGGCACAGACGTGAAATTAGATTAGCTTCAACTGACATGGGTTAACAGTTTTGTGGAGGCCCACTAGATGTCACATGAGCTTTTTTTCAATGATGTCTTTTCATAAATTCAAGACATCCTCCCAAGTGAAATAAAAAGCACCCTAGTAACATAATAGTTCACAATTGAATTTTGTCAGCTCAGTAGGGGGCTAAGTCACAGAGCATTGAAGTGTTTACCGCAGCTTTTATTTTCTTCTAAATACTCTACAAAACAATGCTTAACAGAACAACAAGCACCTCAAGCTGTTCCCTTAGATGTTTATCATGATATCAAATCCCTGAGGCAACACTTGCATCAACAGAGGCAATTACTTCATGCAATCTACTACAAGTCAGCTGTGGAGCAATATTTGGAGACAGCAGACTAAATCTTTCCAATGATGAAAATCAGTACAAACATTCTCAGTAGATTTGCCACCAAGAATAAATTGACTTTATCAAAATACTAAATATGTTAAAATGTTTCTAAGTTGATTTTCCTCTGTTGCAGTACCTGAACCGAGGATGCACCAGATATTTTGCCAGTAAGGACTCTGATAAACAAATCATGCAGAACCGCAAGAGTCCCGAGGTAATGTTCTGCTCAGTTCTGGCTTTATTCTTCCAACTTTTTAAAACTTTGGTTATTCATTTGACTTGCATTTTACTACTTATGCCAACATCGTACAATATATTGTAATGTACCACTTCTGAGTTTTTTCCTGTGTAATGTGAAGCAATAATGTTCCAAAAAATGATGTGGAAGTACGAGGCTGAAAACAAATCCCAAACCAAATCCAAGAAAATGAAAATGAATGATATGCAGGAACTGGATGATATGCCAACATTTTATGCCAAGATATGTGAATTTGATGAATTATGGATAACACAAAAAACAACGCATTGTTGAAGAGACTTCTAATTAATATCATGGAACAATTAGAAGAATAAATGTGACGTGTAGCTCTCTTAGGGACTAATTATGCATGTTCATTTCACTTCTTGTTTTGTATGATGAAATGATATCTTCTTTTATGATATTCAAAGTGAAACTGTAATAAACAAAATGTATAATATAATATATACTTTGCTTTTAAATAATACTTACTTGTGCTTTTTATTTAAAAATTAGTATTACTATAAATCGTTTGCTTCTGGAAGTTATTAAATTAGGCATAGTAACAGTAGCAGCCTATGGATCCAGCTTTTTAACTGCTTTCTGTGTTAATTAATCAAATACTGTATAATTTGCATGGTAATTTTATTTAATTTTTTTGTTCCTTATATTAAATGTCAAAGGCTTTTCTTTATTTACATGCCAACAGTAATTTGTGCTCACTAAATCTTTTAATTTTAGTAATTTAATGATGAAAGCCACATGAATTCTGTGGTTGTAAGTATAAGCGTCTGTCACTACTATGTTGCTAATTTAGACACTGTGTATTTTTTGTTCCCACAACATGTCCATATTATATATAGGACAATAAGGTGATGTTTCATTTCTACTCAGGGATGTGTGCTTCCTGCGCTTTATCCTATACGTTTCTTAAACTAAACACTGACACTGTGGCGTTTTATCTGATGCTGTTTGTAGTTCAAGCAGGAAAGAAGGGTGCATGCTTCCTCTTCTCTGCATGTGCATGCCTGGTTTGAATTTGTTTTGGTGGAGTTGGTGCTTAAATAGGAACATCCAAAAGATCAGCTTTTCCCGTTCATATGGTGCAGGGCAACATAATTCCTGTATTTTTTGCAAAGTAACACACTTTTTTAATAAGTAACCATAATAAAACATGCAAAATTAAAGCATGCTGTACCCTACACACATCCTCTGTCTTATATTGCAGTCTAATCAGGAGTCTAAATTATGTTGTATTTGTGCAGCCCTAGTTAATTATTACTGTATAATTAATCTCCTGTCACGGCGAGGCATCCGTGCGTGAGGTGTGGTGTGGACCCCAATGCAGGACCGCTGAGCCGACGTGGAGTGAAAAAGGCTTTATTCATGAAAATAATAATAAACCAAAGTCCATGAACGTAAATCCTGAACGTGATGCAAAAGAGCGTGAAAAACCAGGAAACATGAACGGGTAGCACAAGGGGTTACAACCAGTATGACGCGACAACGAACAACACAGAGGACAGGGCTTAAATAGACAAAAGAGAAACCAATGAACACACGACAAGTGGACAGGGCAGGGGAAACCTGACAGGGACAACCAATGAAAGAATGACAAGGAGGACAGGGGTGTAACTAAACACACTGAGACCGGGGGGAACAAAACAGGGGCTGGACGGATTACCAAAATAGGACGAGACAAGACGCAGACAGAGACGGAGACCACTAACAGAGGAAGCAGGCGGGGCATGGGGCAAAAAAAAAAAAGAAACAAACAGAACTTAACAAACACAAAAACTCAAACTAAAGGTGGACCATGACAGTAGGATTTGGATGCATTTTAACAATCTTGATAACAAAAGCATAATGTAAAATGTGTACAACTAATCTGTTATATACCTGACACCTAAAAGTGTTGGATGCTGCTGTTTTGTTAATTGTATTACTTTGTCATTTATTTATTTATTTATTTTACTGTAAACGGGTAATTTTAGTTTTAACAATGCACATTTACTTGAGTCCTGCATTTAATGTGCCTTTTTTCAGTACATTCTCCCTGCAAAGTTTGGAGTCAGCTGTTTTTTTTCTTTTGACTGATATTAATAAAAGAAAGGCCTACTCTTTTGTTACGGTTGTCGGAGCTTTCATTGGCTGGTTTTATAGTTAAGTTGGTAAACGCAATAAAAAAAACAATCAGCTTCAGCAGTTTAATATTAGAGGCTGTAATTTTTACTTTTAAATCCTTCAGTACAAATGATATATCAAATAATTTAACTGATGTACGCGCAAAATTTGACTGAATTATAAAAAGGTATAAGTGGTAACACAAAGAGCCAAAATCCCCATCACTAGTGACTGGACCAGCCTGGCTTAAATACGGTCATGATGAAGGATCAGAAGCAGGTGTGCAGCCACACTCCACCCCACAGACACACCCATGCACCTGTGAACTATGTGAAAGTGCCCACTCTCAGCCCAGGATGGAGAGAACGAGAAAACACAAGAGAAAGGCAGAAGACGTCAGATCAAGCATATCAGGGCAGGGGACCATGACAGTTTCCATCATGTTCACTAAAATCTGCAAAACTAGTGACTTTTTGGCCATTTATCATGACATTATTCGTGCAGCAGAAATAATTTCACTCTGATGCGGTGACAAACTAATATGATTTCCACTTCTCCTTTATTAGGACATGGGAAACTGTGAGAACTGAACGCACTGAGTAACCCGCAGTGTTTAAATATATCATGTTTAAAATTTCAGAGCGCCAATGTGCTGCTGTCACGTTAGAAATAAACAGCAGCTCTGAGTGCACCGAGCTGGAAAGTAACTGAGCTGTTAACCCAGATTAATGCATATATTACCACTAGATGCACTCTTGATGATCATAAACCCAGCAGTAAAAATAAATATGCATGAATCCCCAAGATTAGCAGTTTTCTGCAGCATTACTCTCTTGTCTTATTTGCAGCAACAGTCTTGCATTTTCCTGTTATATTTTTAGGTTCTTTCTGATCTCCAGCACCCAGTCCTCTAATGTCTCTGACTGGAGCAGGCAGGCGGTGCTCACTTGATCCATTTTGTGCAGAAGAATAGGCAGATGAAGTGTAAAACACCCCCTTTTATGTGAGCACTCACAGATCTTGAGACAGAAAGCCTCACGGAACAAAGGAAGTTGCTCACTACCTTCTTGATACTGGGCATCTCCAGCTGGGGTTTCAGGTTTTGTCAAGCCAGCAAAGGTTAAAAAAAAAAAAGCTTGCCTATGCTGAATCTATTTTGTTGCGTACCCCTCTGGTGGATGACAAGGGGTCAGGTTTAGTGCTAGTATTTTTGTTAGGATTGTCGCGTGTGCAACAAGTTACCAAAGTTAACAATGGTTTGCAAAATAAATAAAGTTCACAATATGCTTCCGTGATTTTGGTCTTTCTTAGTAAAAAGGGGAGGAATGTTGGGTCAAAATCCACATTTCTAGACGGTGAGCTTTTGTTTTTTGATTGTATTGCCTTTCTTTGTTGTTTAGGCCAAGTCTCACTGGTCTCATCAACATGCTTCATTAAGTTTGCAGCAAAAAGCTCTAATAGCCCCACTGTTTTTTGAGTGGTGGTGAGTGTCAGGGGTGCTTTGTGACAGAAGGATAGCAGCAAGAGTGAAAGGGAAGGTTTACAAGACGGTAGTGAGACCTGCCATGATGTATGGTTTGAAGACGGTGCTGCCGACAAAATTACAGGAGGCAGAGCTGGAGGTGGCAGAGTTGAAGATGTTGAGATTTTCCCTGGGAGTGACCAGGATGGACAGGATTAGAAATGAGTACATCAGAGGATCAGCACAAGTTCAGCGGTTTAGAGATAAAGCCAGAAAGGCAAGGCTGAGATGGTTTGGACATGTTCGGAGGAGGGATAGTGGATATATTGGACAAAGGATGTTGAAGATGGAGCTGCCAGGCAGGAGGAGAAGAGGAAGACAACAGAGAAGATTGATGGATGTAGTGAAGGAGGACACGCAGAGCGCTGGTGTGAGGGAAGAGGATGCAAGAGATTGGGGTGAGATGGAGGCAGGTGATCCACTGTGGCGACTCCTTACGAGAACAGGGAGCAAGAAGAAGAAGAAGAAGAAGAAGAAGAAGAAGCTCCACTGTTTGTTACCTGCCCTGCACTATACAGTTGACTAAATAGACTTTCAGAGAAGATGCCATGTGGCGCAGCTGGGTTGAGCGCCTTGTTCGGGGGAGCTGCAGGGAATAGAGTTTCAAAACTTCCAGTTGAACAATGTCAGTTATATACCTCATCACCTTTGGGAGTTATTGGGAGAAATGCACCTACCAAGACACCTGACCATTAAAAACACACATCTAGCATGTTTTCGGGCACTTATGTGTTAGAATTCAGACATACACACAATACCAGCTTTCTCTCTGTTCTGTTCCCTGATTGCTGCTGGCAGGATTCCTTGCTTCTGTTGGCGAGGCAGGGGTCCCAGTGAGCTCTGAGGGGTACAGTTCATATACTTTCCTTGGTGCTATGGCAAACTGTCACTGCATGGCGCAAGCCACTGGAAATAAAGGCTTTCAGCGCAGCGGGCTGTGTTGCTCTTGCATCCTGTATGAAAGCCCCTAGACAAAGTCAGCAACTATTGTGGACTTAGTGAAGACCTTTAGGGTATTCTGAGGAACTTCTGAACCACTTGTAGCACTGTAAAAAGGAACGTGACATCATTCCAGCCACTGGTCCTCTGAATGACAGAAACGACAGATTTAAAGCAAGGGAGAACAAGACTGTTAGCAGGCAAATGTGGATTTAAACAATGAAAAATAAAGAATGAAATGCATCTGTAGACAGACTCCGTATTGGGGTGAGTAATACTGAATGTAATCATACAGTAGCATGGTTTATTTAAACAGAACCTTTATCAACCAAAGAGACAGATGTGTCCCACAGTTTTTAAATGCAACCCTTGCAATCACTAACCTCTAAGCTGCATGGATGCTCAGTCTCAGGAGCTGGTGGAGACTGTGAAATGGAGAGAGATTAATATTTATCACGTCTCCTATCATAAGTACTTAAATGGTTTGTTTTTTTTCCCCCCTTTGACAGCCCGCTGTGCACAAATAATGCATCTGTCCATCTGCTGGAGGATGGCGATCCAGATTAGGAGTCCTCACAGCTAAATGAGAAAATGCCATATGTGTCAGCAGCCCATGTGATCGCTTTGTTTTGTTTGTCTACCCCCCTCAGCTAGACATAGACAGTTATCTTAAAGTCAGCTGGAAAACTGCAATTATTGCCTCTAAAGTGGATAGCACGAGAAACCAAATTCACCAGTGTGAAAGCATCTCTGGTAAAAGTTTGATTCTTACAGTAAAATTGTTGCACGATTACAAAACTGTGCAGTTGTAGTGTAGCTCCAAATGCATTTAACAAAATGCTAAGGCACTTTTCAAAAATCTGCAATACAGAAAGAGAAAAAGGCTTTAGGCTTCTCTTTTCTTTACACCTGTTTCCATGCTTATGTCAAGGTGCACAACAGCGGAAACGGTACTGCAGCTTATCTAGAGCTTGTCGTTGTGCATGTTGACAGGCAGGTACTCCCACATGGAGATGGTGAAAAATAGCAAGGAGGTCTGTCTTTGTCTCTCCTCACTTCCTCTGAATTCCTGTGGGTAGCTGTGCGGCCAGCTTATGTTTAGCAGACAAAAAGACAGTCCATCCGTTGGACACAAGCACGGCCACGTTCCTCTAATGCAGCCTTTCAGCATTTAGCAACACTGAGGATACTGTGAGAAACAGAGTTGTCTAGGCTGCTGTAACTTACACTGCAGGCGATTCCGATTTTTCGCTGAGATCTGATTGTGAAACATATGGATGTTCCCTGAATCTGATTGGAAAGGAAAAAATCAGATCTGTGCTCATCAGACTGTCAAAGACAAATCTGATATGAGTCACATAGGAGGCAAAAAAAAAAAATGCAGATTTGGGCCACTTTTGCCTGCAGTGGGAATGTACAGTAGTCTTACAGTGGGTTTTAAAGGAGCATTGGTTATCAGAAATTGAGTAACATATGCATTTATAATTTTTATAGTGTAAAATAACTCCAAGATAATAATTGGTTTTATTCACTTAATAAAAGATATCCATTCACGCAGAGGAGCAGGTCCTCTCTGATTGTTTCCATGTTTGTAAATGATGTCACTTTCTGTCTATGAAAAACTTAACCGACTAGAAGAAGTAGTACTGAAGAAGAAGCAGGAGAAGAGGAAGCATGTTGTGAGAGGTTGCTTGTGTAATTCTTCTTCTTCTTCTTCTTTTGGCTGCTCCTGCTAGGGGTCGCCACAGTGGATCATCTGCCTCCATCTCATCCTATGCGTTGCATCCTCTTGCATCCCCTCACGTCAACGCTCTGCATGTCCTCTGTCACTACATTCATGAATCTTCTCTGTTGTCTTCCTCTTCTCCTCCTGCCTGGCAGCTCCGTCCTCAACATTCTTTGTCCAATATGTCCACTATCCCTCTTCTGAACATGTCCAAACTATCTCAGCCTTGCCTCTCTGACTTTGTCTCCAAGCTTCTCAACATGAACTGTCCCTCTGATGTACTCATTCCTAATCCTGTCCATCCTGGTCACTCCCAGAGAAAATCTCAACATCTTCAATTCTGCCACCTCCAGCTCCACCTCCTGTCTTTTTGTCAATACCACCGTCTCCAAACCATACATCATGGCAGGTCTCACTACCATCTTGTAAACCTTCTTCACCGTACAGAAGTACAGAATATTAGTAAGGAGGAAGTGAGGGCAGCAAAGAAGAGGATGAAGAGTGGAAAGTCAGTTGGTCCAGATGACATACCTGTGGAGGTATGGAGATGTCT
>VUQH01046457.1:0-14321 GCA_015106775.1 Etroplus canarensis
TGGCGTAAACACTGTGCCAAATCAAATATGCGGATTCATAACACGACTTCCATACCGGATCGGTCGCGGCCCGGGTTAACAACGACCGCCTCCGGTGCCGTTAGCCAACAGGGTGCTGGTGGAAACTATGCTACTGTTGGCCGAAGACCAAGGAGGGGGAGAGGGGGAAAGCGTGTTAGGAGGCAGAGAGAGAGAGGACATGCAGAGGGTTGGTGTGAGGGAAGAGGATGCAAGGGATAGGATAAGATGGAGACAGATGGTCCGCTGTGGCGACCCCTAACGGGAGCAGCCGAAAGAAGAAGAAGAAGAAGAAGAAGAAGAAGAAGAAGAAGAAGAAGAAGAAGAAGAAGAACACACTTTGTGATAGAGGGAAATATGTAGGGATTTTCTGAATGGCTTCTTGTTATGAGACAAAATGCTAACCTCTGAACCACTGTGCTACATTACGTATAAGACAGATACAGAAACTTGTCAGAATGCATTAAATGCATTTTATTAAACTACAAAAAGGGAAAACCTTAAACCTATATGAATAAAACTTATATTTTACTGTCTCCTAATTTGCCAAATGCTGTACCACATACTGCCTGAGTGCAGATATGTATCATTTGACCACCAAAAGATACTTATGGGTCATTTTACAGATTCAGTGCCATTTCAGTTCTTTTAGTGTCCCAAGACAAACATTTGATATAACTTTTCAGAACGCTGATGTAAATGCATTTTACTTTAAATAGACTGGTACTTATATAGCGCTTTTCTACTCTGAGCACTCAAAGCACTTTTTACAACAAGCCTCATTCATCCATTCCCACAAACATTCACACAGCTTTATTTTATGCCTTTTAAGCACATTTAACTATCATGTACACATTCACACTCTGATGGATGCATCAGGAGCAGTTTGGGGTTCAGTGTCTTGCCCAAGGATGCTTCGGCATGTAGACTGGAGAAGCATTTACCCTTGTCATTGTGTTTGATTCAACTCCACACACCTCCCACTCCCCTATAAAATAATGGTTTGACTCTTCTGACATCATTCATGGGGACGTGACATCATCAAGCGCTTCTGAACAGTCTGAATAGTCATCTGTCTAATATTTTTATTAACTCTATGAACATTTTGGGCTTTGTCAATCTCAGCTTTTCAATCTTGTTACACTCAGTTAAAAAAGTGTTAAAAACAGTGGTTTTATAGTTATGAAGTATGAAAATATATATACTGAATGATTCCCTGTGGTGTCCTGATAGCTGCTAACATCAGCACTTTAATAAGAGATTAGCACATGATCTTCAACTCCATCACATTTCCTCATGTTATGGCATTGACTGTGTGTTACATCTTTAGATATTTTGTTAAATATGCGTATTTGATTATTAATGCTGGAAGTGGTTTAACAATATCAACTCAAACAGTGACAAGGGTCTAGTTGCATAGTGTATAAAAGCAGGGTGTGATTCCTGAAACAAACAGAGGAAGTGGATTTTTTAAATGAAAACAATTCAGGGACCACAGTGGTTTCTTTATACTCTGAATGAATATGCATTATTTATTTTTGCTCTCAGCATAACGTTTATAGAATAATTATGAACTTCAATTATACAAGTTCAGTAATTTAATTTATAAACCACAATGTATACAAGAATATAGTAAATTATCTTTAGAGAATTAATATGAGCAATATCCTAAGTCAAATGTTTTTTTTCTAGCAAACACAGGTGAGCCAATCAAACGTAACAATAAAAATGTTAGATGCTATTTTAACATGCCACAATTAAATTAAAGCCCCTTCTCACTGAGTACTATTCTACCAGCTGGGCCACTTATCTGAGCGAGGTCTGTTTATCTGTCACAATCAGAGATGAGGTTTGTAAAAGAGGTTATCCCACTCTGGCTCACACAGAGGTCTGTGGACTACAGCTTTGGCAAAAACTCTACACTTTGGGTAAGGTTCTCTTTGTGGTCAAGCATACCTGCCTCCATCTTAGCCCTCAGAAGAGCCTGTGGGGAGCGAAATTGCTTAAGAGTAGAAACAGGTGGGGGACCTTGGGAGATCTGCATGCAGGCCATGGGGTTGTAATAATGGACTCCCAGTGAGCAGACCACATGAGAGCTCCCTTGACAGACATACTCTGCCTCTTGCGCAATGACAGCTGGGATAGGCTCCAGCTGATTTTTGGAGTTTGAGAGTCAATAAATACGAATAGAAATGACTCGCCTGTGTAATGTGCGCCACACCTACATGAAAACAGGTTGCAACTTGTGACTGATCTTGTCACGCAGCAGTGTGGCTGCAATATCATTTGCAAAGCCAACAAACTGTGTGCATAACATTTCTTCAGAAAATATAGAAAAGATAATAGGGCTTTACGACTGCAGAATGTCACACACAGCAGCCCTGGTACTTAACTGCAATTCAACAAGCCGAAATAAGAAGCTACAGAACTCACATTTGTAGAAGATTCTATATTTTTTCATAACCAGGACCAGCTGCAATGGAATATTGCTATCACTGCTTTCATGCATTCAACCCAATTTTTAACCCTGTCAGATGCTGTTTTTTTTTTTTTAAATAAGCAAAGTACAATGTCAATATATGTTCAGTTGTATGTCTTGAATCTGGAAGTATTAGTTGAGGTAAGTGTTGTCAAAGTTATGTGACATTTAGCCAAACTGGATGACATATTATTTAATCATAACCCACAATGCATGATGCTTGACGAATTTTCTGTTTTAGAAGTTTAACTACTGCAAACTCCACACAGAAGGGCCCAAGCTGGCCAGCCAGTGAATTCGAACCCCAAGGCCTCTTGCTGTGAGGCAAGAGAACTAACCACCGGACCACCACGCTGCCCATCAGAATTTGATTTTAAACATAAATACTTGAATTGCAAAAGACTGCAATGGGGCTGGATTAATGTGTGACATTTTTCAGAAAATAAAAAAATTAATAACTTGAATTTTGCAGTTGAGCTGAAAAAATGTTTACTTTAAATACTGCTATGCCACATCACACAAAAAAAACTTTAAAATTATAATGTAATTTTTTATTACCTTCGTCAAACACAAATGGCACCGAGTCAGTAAAATCACCCATTTAGTCATACCGAGCTCCAATAATTAGACCTAGAGGATAATTTATGAGCGTTTATCCAAATGGATTTTTACTGTAGCTCCACTTCTGTTCGTAATGAGAGTGTCAGGAGTCAAGAGAAAACTTCAACACCTCCTTATGTTCTTTAGGTCAATATCTTGCTTAGTGGAGCCTGAAGAAAGCATTATATGCAGTTAGTCAGGACCTGTTGTAAATTATACTGTACCTTGCTGTATGTGATGGAGTCAAACAAGGCATTTATGTCCTCTGGCTTCATGACATCCTCCTCTTTGGATGACAGGGGATGGGAGGAGGCCAAAGCATCCACAGCCATCACACCAACAATTTCATTTAAAACAATCAAATCTGTCTGGAAAATACACAGAGAAGTGTTTTGAACCAGGAACATTATTAAACGACATGAACACAGAGATGGTTGCTTCATTAACAAAACTCACCATATTCCAAGTCGGCTCTGCATAGTTGGCTCCAAGATAAGAGACGTAGGTGGCAAATCCCTCATTAAGCCACAAGTCATTCCACCACCTTGTGGTCACCAAGTTCCCAAACCACTGAGATGATACAGCTTCATGTCACTGGATGACTTTTTGAACGCATTTAAATCTGAACTGATTACATTTAAAGTTTGTTGGGTAGATACCATATGAGCTAGCTCATGGGAGATGACTGTTGCCACCCATTCCTTGTCTCCATTAGATGACACTGCAGGATTAAAGAGGAGTGCAGTCTCTCTGTAGGTGATCAGGCCCCAGTTCTCCATGGCCCCAGCACTGAAGTCAGGAAGGGCGATCTGGTCTGAAATTGATCAGAGAAGTCGTTTTTGGACTATCAGTTGTCAATTTTGCAAAATTTAAAGCAAACAATATAACTATCCAAGCAGTGTGAGCTAATTCAGTATGCCTGTTTGTGGGTTCTTACCTGACTTTTTCAGGGGGTAGGAAATGTTGTAGTAATCCTGGAAGAAATCAAGTATAGGTCCAGTCTTTTCCAGGGCATAGTTTCCCTGGCCCTCCTCTATGGCCTTCTTGCGAGCCCAGATCCTGATCTGGAGCAAAACAGTCACATTAACTAGACAGAAAGAAACAGAAGTGAACCAGAAAGCTGAGGTAAGCTTTGAATCCAGTAGAGGGCAGCAAAGAATAATTGAGACCAGCCAAGGAGAGTGTATGGACACACTAGAGATGATCCAACAGGAGGGGATTTCATCATTGATCTTTATTTTTGACATGTTTGAAAGACGTTATATTCTTAGTGATCTGTGTTCATAAAAATCCATTTAAGATTATTTATAACAAGCTGGCTGTCAGTAATTAATGATACGGTTAAACATACAGTTAGAAGAATAAAATGACCAAAATAAGTAAACAGTAGTTTAAATTGTCTAATCAATTATATTGCGAGCCAGCTAAGCTCAACATAACTGAGTATGCTGGGATTTTTTTTCAGTTTAATGCATTTCTTTTGCAAATAAATGATTCCTTCTGAAAATAACTGCTAATATGCCTGACAGTTTATCAAAGTCAAAATCAAGGACAAAGACAGCATTATTGTCAAATATACCATATGTGCGTAGCATACAGCATAAATGAAATTTCAGTCCTCTCTGACCCACAGTGCAAAAACAGTGCAAAAACAGACATTATTTCAGCGTCTATGATTTAACCATTTCACACTATGCATCAAAATCATCCAAAGCAATGGACAGCACATGAGAGCTGAAGAAGAAAGGGCAAGCAGGGTGGGATGGGTGGTGGTGAGTGTCTGGGGTGATTTGTGACAGAAGGATAGCAGCAAGAGTGAAAGGGAAGGTTTACAAGACTGTAGTGAGACCTGCTATGATGTATGGTTTGGAGACAGTGGCACTGACAAAAATACAGGAAGCAGAGATGGAGGTGTTAGAGTTGAAGATGCGGAGATTTTTGTTGGGAGTGACCGGGATGGACAGGATGAAAAGTGAGTATATCAGAAGAAGCAAGGTTAAGGTGGTTTGGACATGTGCAGAGGAGACATACTGGATATACAGTACTGGACAAAGGATGTTGAAGATGGAGCTGCCAGTCAAGAGGAAAATAGGAAGACTGCAGAGATTGTTTATGGGTGTAGCAAACAGGGTTAGTGTGACAGAAGAGGATGCAAGGGATAGGGTTAGATCGAGGTAGATGATGTGCTGTGGTGGCCTCTAAAAGGAGCGGCCAAAAGCTGAAGAAGAAAATTATGCATCCGAAGCCAGAGCAGATATGAGCATTGTGCATATTTTAAAATCAGTTCTTTAAGGCCTCAACTTCATTCAATTCAAACTCCCATGAGTTTAGATCAGCTTTGTGAGCCTAGTTTAAGCATTCAAAGACCACAGGAAGGAGAAAGAAAGCAGTAATAGAAACATGGAGCTAGAAGTTTACACACAGGAGCTTTGAGCTGCTGTGGTTAACTATTTTAAAAAAAACATGAGTAAACTGGAAACAAAATCAATATTAAAAATGTATATATGTTCCAACTGTTTGAATTTATTTAATTCTGTGAAAAGCTTACGTAAATACTTACCAAAACATCAGCACCAGCAACTGTCTCAATATGTGCAAAATCACATACAACAAAAGCCAGAAGGTAGGTTGACATAATCTCTGTGGGTTCAAAGCTTGTCTGGATTAAAGTCTGACCATCTGGGGTGGTGAAGTTTACAGGCTCTGTGTGGGGTCAAAGACAATAGCATATTAATTACTGAACATTTCCAAATGCAGCTGCAATAAAAAGAGTGAGAAACTGATAGATTTGGCACCTCTTGTCATACCATTAGTGCTATTTCTAAAAGATTATATATATTGCAACAAAGTAACTGAAAATGAAATTCAAAGTGCAGTTCAGCAGTGTTTTCTAAAGTCAGAACATGAATAGTAATAATGTTTCTTAACCACTTATATTAATATTTTTATTCAGCATAAGTAAATTGTAAGTACAAGATGATTGTCAATAATGGCTGAAAAACCTCAAGAGTTTGCCTTTCTGAAAGTCATTCCACTTAGGCAGTGGGCATAAGAAATGTTGCACTAAATACAGACCAAGATAAAGAACTTGCCATAGTTCACGGAGTTGGACAGGGCCACCGTCCCATGGGGGTGAAGGAGAGTCATGTGGAAGACAGCTTTCATAGCCGGTTCATCGAAGCAGGGGAAAGCCTTCCTGGCATCTGTCGGCTGCATTTGTGTCGTGGCCACAATTCTGGTAATGGTAGATTGGAAAAAAAAAAACCAATAATTAAACCCAGATAATCAAGTCAGTAAGATCAATGTCCTACAAAGTGGTTGTATTGCTTTTGCTGCTCCCATTTTCATTTTCCTTTAACTTGTGATCAATATGTTTCATCCAGGATCAGGTTATGTAATCCTAGGTGGTGCAGAGAGTAGCTTCTTATTTCTTAAACAACCACGTGAGAAGATATATCCCATAGTACTGAAAAATATGTTTCTCTGTTTTAGAAGGGTCAAACTACTGGCCTCCAGCAAGCAATGAAAACAACTAAGGAGACACTGAAACTACTAAAATTGGGTTAAGATCTGTCCAATGCATCATTAACACCTGGAAGGTGAACCACCATCTTTGAGGGAGAAAAAATTCTTGAATGATCATTATTTCAAAATCAGCAGCAGAACTCACAATGATTAATAGTGATAGTAAGAGCATTTCTGCATGCAAAATCAAAAGAACTCAAGGGACTGGGACAAAAAGGGTATGTAGCCTTAAGAAAACCAATTACCAGTAACTAAAGCTTTAATTTCCAATCTGATGGGTGCATCAGGGTAAGCAGAGAGGTGGAAAAAGTGATGCACCCATCATGCCTAGTGCCAGCTTACAAGCCTGTGGGGGTAATGTAATGATCTGGGGTTTCTTCAGTTGGTTAGGTCCAGACTCAGCAATTTTATGTGCCTAAAAAAACAGGTCAGCTGACCAGCTAAATATATTGCATGACCAGATTTTATTCTTCCCTGATAGCATGGGCATATTCAAAGCTGACAATGCCAAGATTTGTCAAGCTCAAATTGTGAAAGAGTGGTTAAGGGACCTTGAGACATCCAGACATTAACCCCAGACATTAAGGCGCTTGCATTCTTAAAACTGGGCTTATTTGAGCTGTAGAGTTAGACAGTACCGAGCTAATCAGTTCTCCTGGTTTCCAGTCTTTGTACAATCCTAAGCTTGCTGGGTGTAGCATCATTTTTTTATAGAGAGACACAATGTATCAATCTTCTCATTTAAATATGATCAAAAAGAACAGTTCGCAATTGTCCAGCCTGCAATATTTCACATTTAAAATGTATACTTTCTATGAAAAATAAGATAAAGTTATTAAAAAAGAACATCATACTTTCCCACTCCGTCTTCTGTGTATTCACTCCTGTAGAATCCTCCTAGGTCGTCAGCCAGTTCTCCGACAAACTCAGTGAAGAGCTCATATGTGCTGCCCGCCTGCAGCGGGCTGCTGAGCTGGATCACCAAATACTGGGTAGGAACCTCCAGCCAGGTTTTTTGCAGTCTGGGTGGAGAGGCTCCATCCAGGCCCTTCAGCTGCGCGTGGTATCCCTCAAACATGGTGAGGTTCAGCTTGTTGGAGTGGATGAGGATGAGGTCAGTTTCTCTCACGCATTTAAACACCACGGCTGATTGTCCAGTGAAGATATACAGGCCATCGTTGTTAGGCTCCAACCGGGGCCACAGGGTTACATTGTAAGAGACAGGAGAGAGGGAGTCTGGAAGTCTGTAGCGCTGCCAGGGTTCTTTTGGGGTGGAGGGTGTGGTGACCTGGGTGGTGATACTGGGTCCAGCAGTGGTTGCAGGAGTCTCTAGATTCTTTGATTTCTCCTGAGCATAAACCACAGAGAGGGCTATGATGGTAGCCACGGCGCCGATGGCAAGAGCCACACAGACGATTGCAACAGCTTTGCTGATGTAGAAGCCTTTCCCCATGTCTACACCAGAGAAGAAGAAGACAGAAAGGAGGGAGTGATTGTAATTTATATCCGTGGATTTGTTGGATTCAGCTCAAAGTTAATGATTCATTTCCTAGGCGGAGAAAATGTCCGAAAGTCCAAAACACTGAGCTGTAAAAAAGTCCTTGAGATAAGAGCAAGTCCTGCCCAATCTTTAAACTTTAGATGTGCATATCACCCTGAACAAAGGCTCTCTTCAGAGGCTGGCCTGTGTCATCTCTGTGTTCACAGTATCCTAAACTGTGTGGTGGTAGATTCTCAGTAGAACTCCCAGTGTGTTTCTGTGTATGTGTCTGTATACAGTTTTCAGATGTCAAGTGACAAAGCCAAAATTACATAATGAAATAGGCTAAGTATGGGTTTACACAGAGCCATAAACTTTTATTTTTTTTTCCCCAGATGTTGTGAAAATCCTAAATTTACACTGGTTGACTAAAACAGTGAAAGGACAGAAAATCCAGTGTTTGAAATGAATACATATGCCTTTTGGATTACTTTAACAGAAATATTATCTTGACTTTTTGATTTTTGGACCTGGACCAACAACCTTAATGACAAAACATTACTTGTTACTCATAAAGCAAACATCTGTGTACAACTGGGAGTGAATGATGATGCTTTTTAGCATGAAATCATTATTACAGCTGAAGCAATGAAAAATATATTACAACATTTGTGAGTCATTTCCAGACAAGTTGGAAAGCAATAAAAACAAAAATAGGAGATATGAAAAGTCACGTGATGCTTTTTAACTGAAAAAAAGGACGAATGAATTTTTTTTATCTGACCAACTTAAATGTATTTTGTAAATATACACAAATTTAGAATTTGATGCCTGCAACACACTCAACAAAATTTGGGACAGAATCAAAGTAAGATTGAGAAGTGCACAGAATATTCAAGTTTGGAAGATTCCCCAATCAGCAGGCCAACTGGGAACAGGTGAGGGATCTTGACTGGGTATAAAAGTAGTATCCATCAAAGGCTCAGTCTTTGCAAGCAAGGATGAGTCGTGGCTCACCCCTTTGTACCACAATTTGTGAACAAATTCTTAGTCCAAAAGTAACATTACAAAACACGAGAGTTCAGAGAATTTATGTCTTTCAACATCTACAGAAAAGAGTCAGAGAATTCTGAGAATCTCAGGATGTAAAGGGCAAGGAACCCATTGATGAATATGTCTTGAGCCCACATGTCACATTGCCTAAGAAACCTTTGGCTAATATTGCCTGCTGGGCTCAGGAGTTCTTTAGAAAATGGTTGTCTCTTAACACAAACTGCATCCAGAAATGAGACTTGAAATGGCATTAAGCAAGGAGGAATGCATATATTGACTCAGCGCAGAAATGCATGTGATCTATAAGCCCTCAGACCACATTGCCTAAGAAATCATGATGCTACTGTGACAAATATCATCACCTGAGCTTTGAAATTCTTCAGAAGACCATTTTCACTTAATACAGTCCACTACTGCATCCAGAAAGGCAAGTTGAAACTATATTATGCAAGGAGGAAGCCATACATCAACTCTATGCAGAACCTATATTGAGTTCTCTGGGTCCGAACTCATCTCAGAGGGACCAAAATACTCTGCTGTGTACTGTGGTCAGATAAATCTGCATTACAGGGGCAAGATTTCCAATTGCAAAACTATAACAATTAGGATCCTCAGCTTCAAAACCATTAAAAAGTGTTATTAAAAGGAAAGGTGATGGAACACAATGGTAAATGTATTTTTGTCCCAACTTTTGTCGAGTGTGTTGCAGCCATCAAATTCTAAATTTGCACACAATTACAAAATATTTAATAAGTTGGTCAGTAAAGTTATTGAAAATATTTTCTTTGTACTTTTGTCAGTCAAATAAAGGTTTGTGTAAATGAATGTATCAAAGATTTTTGTTTTTATTAATGTACCTGCTCCCTTGTATTCTCCCCAAGGGTTCACCACAGCGAATTAGTCAGCACTGATAATTTTGCAGAAGTTTTATGACATATACCCTTCCTGATTCAACCCTCCATGGTGAGAGGGGCTTGTGCCCCTACCTGGGATCAAACTACTGCACTGCACATATTGGAAAATATTGCAACTTTTCTGGAAATAGGGTTTGTATTATAACTGAACTGAGACAGCTAACTTAATATAGACGTGTACTGTTATCATACAGATGAGGTGTGGCTGCTGAGCCAGTGATTGCGGAGAAGTGGCACATCGTTATCGCACCTTCATGTCCATGTCACAGTCTACATGCAATGCATTCACTGAGGCTGTGTGGCCAACAGTGTCAGGAGGGAGCACATTACTAAAAAACACAGGTCTGTAATCATATGACACCCACCTTTCTGTAATGAATTATCCAACTTCATTTATCACATTACAGCTACTGTGGTCTTAGCTGTCACATGTGAACTATTTCAGATGTGGCTTCATGTATCACAATCATTATTATCTCTTGGCCTAAAAATTATTAGGAGTAAAGGGTAACAACATGTTGGTTTTGTTGTTGTAACCACTCCCAATCTGATGATACACTATTTAATACAACACAATTTTATTTTTATCTCTTATTATTTTGCAGACCCCTTGATATGGGTAGCAGACCCTACTTTGAGAATCACTGTTGTTAATATCTGTAGAGTGTGTAGAGTATCATACAGTGCTTCTATGCATACAGCTACACAGCATTTAGGTCTGTTTCCACACCCTGTTTTCCTGTGTGTCCTCACATGGGCGTAATTCCAACTTCAAGGCTACAACAGCACCGCATGAGAAATCCAGGCACATATTTATTTAACTTGGGCGACTTTTAATTTTTTTCTTATTTATAGTCAGCAAATCCCTTGATAGTTAGCTTTGCAGAGTAATAACATTAATCAGTTTCATGTCAACAGAATTTTCTGGATAGTAAATGCATAATTACAAAGCTCAGAAAAATTAAGGTACCGCTCCATCACCACATTGTAACATAAAGTCAGTTAAACTTCTGTCATACAAGCCATTGTAAATAATTTTCACTCACTTTGGTTAAAAGGAAAGCGATAACAGTCAGACTGGTGAGGCAATAAGACCATCTCCTCCCTACAGGTGGTGGCCACAGAGCCTCCTTATCAAGCCTGACTCATTTTTCTAGTTTTGTTTTTTGCTAGTGTCCTTGTCACAGCTGATAACATTAGCCTGTACCTGTAGCCCATTTAGATTACACAAGTTGTTCAGCTCCTCCAGAATGGCACATCTGTATGTGCTGTTGCAAGAAGGTTTGCTGTGTCTCCTAAAAAAAAAAACATCCCAGTACACAAGAAAAGCTGGACAGGGCCATATAAAGACATCAACCCAGGAGCAAGACCAGTATCTGCTCCTTGATGCAAGGGGGAACAGAAGGAGCACTTCCAGAGCCCTACAAAATGACCTTCAGCAGGCTGTTCATGTGCATGTTTCTGACTTTATTTTTTTTTAACAGCGTATTTTTACAACTGTCTAGCTGCTAATAAACAACTGCCCATATTTTACTAGGAACATCTTACCCAGTGTAACACAGTGTCTTTTTATGGTATTTGTCAGCTATAAGAAAAGGCTGCTGTAACAAAGCAGCAACACACTGTCACAGATGAAATACTGCAGTGCTCTATTTATGGTAGATTAATTCATATTTTGGACGCAGTGTTGTGGTTTACACATTTGCTTTGCTAGCAAAAGGTCCTGGGTTCAATTCTAGGTGGGGACACGAGCCCCTCTCACCATCTAGGGTTGTGTCAGAGAGGGCATCCAGTATAAAACCTCTGCCAGTTTACCAATGTGGATTAATCCACTGTGGCAACTGCTTTGGAAGAATACAAGGAGCAGCTGAAGGAACTTTTTAAAAAAAATCATATTTTGGACATAATATCCAGGTTGCACTTTACAAGGAAGACATTAACAGGCTTTCCCTGTACTAGTAGTGTATCAGTTTATAGGAGCATAAAACTCTGTGTGATATTTGTAGCCTTTAAATGCTGGAGTTTAAAACCCGTGGCAATGTAACCCCACCAAGACAGCCCCGTGCTTTTTTTAAAATCAAACCAGGCCAAAAGATGACAAACATACAAGATTATAACTATTAGTTCACATTTTTACACAAACATTTAAAAAGAAAATGTATGTGGCTGTGCATGTTTTACAGGCTGTTATCCTAAGATGAATGTTTTTTACAGACCAGGAGCAAGAAATCTCCTTTTTACTTACTTAAACCAAACATTCCAGTGTTATTCCTGTCTAAATTATGAAGCTGTTGCAGAGGAGGGCGTTCCCATATCATTTAGAGCATATATTAAATATATTTCACTCAAGAACATTTGCCAAAAATACATCATTTTTTTGGCTGTATTTTCTGATTCATGAAGAGACAGAAAGAAAAATATCCTCCATAAATACCTTTTAGTCCAATATGTCAACAAAATCAAACAAGAATTTTGTACTTGGCTTTATCCAGTGTTCAAATATTATCTTTGGAAAAGTATGGAAATCAGTGCAATTCATGTGAGGGCAGCTCAGTATCTTCATAATATAAAATACATTTCTCAAACATCAGAAGTACGTTGGCTTGCTTTTCTTGGCTAAATCCTGTCAGCCAGTCAAAGCTTTTAAAAAGATGTTTCTTTTACATCTAAGGCTTTTTGAAAATTGAAAGGTGAAAAGTAATCTTTTCAGGCTGTTAAAGTGACTTGAATGCAAGCTAATTTGAAGTTTACTCACATTTATCCAGAGAGTAATTATGTCTACAGAAATCTCTAGACAGTAAAATGGGATGATTTTGTGTTGAACCTAGTGGTCATCTGATGAGTGTGCAGACGTGCAACTTTCAAGGAAATTTAGATGTAAAGGGATATCTTTTGTCCAGACATACAGTCATGTGGACACTTCCACAGGTCTCTGCAGTAATGTGAAAAAAACTAAGTACATCCCATGATTTAATAGCTTATAGAACCACCTTCAGCAGCAATAATTTGAAGTAATCACTTTCTGACTTTCTAAGTCTTTCACATCATTGTGGAGGAATATTGGTTCAATCTTCTTTACAGTGTCATTTCAGTTCATTGAAGTTTGTGGATTTGTGTATTTGTTCATGCACAGCTCTCTTAAGGTCCCACTACAGCATTTCAATCAGGTGGAGGTCTGGACTTTGACTGGGCCATTGCAGCACCTTGATTCTGTTGGGGGGTTTTTTCAGCCATTCTCTTGTAGATATGTTTTTGTGCTTAGGATGTGGATGTGACACATTTAACAAATGTGACAAATGTGACACATTTAACTTCATACAATTAATCAGTGATTCCACTCATCCTAACACCAAACACCCAGAGAAATCTTCTCTTCTTGATTTATTTTTGACAAATGCTCCTCATAAATATTCTCATATTGGTATATTTGCAAATGATATCTGTGTCCACTAACTGTGTCATTGCCACAGTTAGACAAGGTAAACTGCCCAAATCAAGACCTCGAATTATTCTTAAAAGGGATTTTAAGCATTTCTGTGAGCAAGCCTTTCTTTATGATCTCTGGGACTTTGACCGAGGCAAAGTCTCTCTTATTGTTTATGTAGAAATAGCCTGGCAATATTTTTATGATGCTTTATTTAATATCATAAATAAACATGCCCCCCTTCGCAAATTTAGAGTTAAAGGTTGAAACAATCCATGGTTTATCCCCAGTTGTCCAATTTATTAAAAGAAAAGGACCTTGCCTGGGCTAAAGCCAGAAAAAACAAATCTGAAGCTGACTGACTAATTTTTAGGCAGCTTCGAAATTGTTTTACCTCTCTTATGAGAAAGGCTAAATCTGATTTTTACCTAACCAAAACAACTACTAACCTTAATGATCCCAGGAAATTCTGGAAAGTAATTAAATCCTCATATGGGACTGTAACCTCAAGTGAATTCCCAGCCTGTGTCACAAAAGATTCCCTGACTTTTATCAACAAATTTGATATTTTAAATTGTTTTAATGAGCATTTTGTTTCATCAGGTTCTTTATTTGAATATGCGCAGGCAAATATAACACAGTGTAATGATCAGGAGGATCACTTTCCATTGACTCAAATGAACTTCATAGCTCATTCTTTCAGTTTTACTCCTTTTGATGTGACAGATGTTACTAGAGCTTTAAAACAACTAGATGTTAACAAATCAGCAGGACCTGACATGCTTGAACCATATTTTATTAAATTTGCAGCAGACTTTTTAGCAGAAC